>JAUTBT010081095.1:0-12872 GCA_032361225.1 Lepetodrilus schrolli | reverse complement strand
GCCCCCCAGGGCGGGATTTGAACCTGGAACCTTGGCTCCGAAGTCCAACTGTTCTACCACTGCGCTACCACCCGCCCTGTTCATTACATAAGGACTAGTGGTCCAACATGTTCATTGTAATCTCTGCCACATTTGCTGTAAAATAGTCAGGGTGATTGAAAGTGGCGAGTGAACTTCTCGTGGTACAAAAGTACATCCAATCAGATTTGAAATAGCCATATCTCGTCACTCGGCCTTGCAGTAGGTGTTGCAACCCGTCTAATTTCAGTGTACAAATGATGGAAACATCACTTACTTCGTACATTTACAGAACCAAGCAAATGTAGCTAGGTAAACATAGTAATGAGTTCACACGTTATTGAGTACAGACTATATATTTGGATAATGGAAGATCTCTAAAAAATTAAAATAAAGAAGATATACATAAAAAATAAATATATATTAATACTTTGAATGAATGAATATTGACCGTTTTTTTACTGGGTTCCTTATAATCAGTATCCTCTTTCCAAGCCCCTGTGCCAGTGGTGTGCAAGGATGATCAACATGTTTATACCGAAGTACTGAATACTGTGTACAAATACTAGTAGTACTAATACTTGTACTACCTATTACTACTATACATGAAGCTGAGTGGCCTGAGTTTAACCAAGCATGTCAAGCTGACAGTCTTTCTCCTGACTAACATTAAGTAGGTCAAACTAATCTGCTAAGAAAACGTTAACCTATTTTCTATCTATGCAGATATACAAACAATCACCTCATGCCAATACGTAAATATGCAATTGTATTATGAGTTTAACTTTTGTATCTTATGATATCTATACAAATTACACATTTGTCAATGGACATGATATATGGTAGCTAACTTAAAATATGTTTCATAGGAATGTTGCAAATACACTGAATTGTTAATAGATTTAGAAATTCATTCATAAATTGAGATACTGCAGATTAATTAAAGGGCAAGGCCATAAATGAAATCAATTTAGCTCTTTTTTCCCCAACATATCTACGGTATCATGCATATTCTAATTTTAAAAATCATCAGAAGATACGAAATTGCTTATCTCCCTTAACATTGGGTACCACGTGACTTTGTACTCTCTAATTTGATGAATGAAAATCTACAATTGCACATCCTTTCTCTCCAAAAGTGTTTACACAACTCGGAACTTGAGAATGTTCCAAATGAATAGTCAATGAAGCATTGCACTAACCAGTGCAGCATTCGATACTTGCGAAAAGGGAAGTCACTCCCAGTCCCAGAATAAGTTGCAATATCATCGTCTGTCTGTTTCAAAATTAATCGGAGATAATATTTTCAAGTAAATAATTCAATTAAGTTCAATCTAGCCTGTATCCAGGGACAAAATTTTCACATGCTTCACCTGCATACCAACAGGCATGGAGTGTGTCGCTAGACTCTTGTGGATTAACAAAATAATGTTGGTTGGAAATGTTGGTTTAAGAACAGGTACAGCCCTTTAGGGCATCTCTGGTTGCCTTCAGCATGGAGAGGGTTAACTGGTTAACGCACATAACCTATATAATCTGGGCAAAGGAAATCCTGTGCAAGAGTCCGTTAGCTTATTAAGTGATGGCTTATTCCCATGCTAATGTGCCATTTTTCTTCAAAAGAATATATGGATCCCAATATAATGTTCTACCATAGAATGCAATACATAGTAAATGCTCAACATTATACAAAATACTAATTTATTTTCAATTTATAAGGATATTGTTGTAAATCATTATGGCCTTGCCCAATAAAATATATTTCCTTTGACATGTCATAATGATCATCATAACAATCACAACAATATTGACACTTCTAAAATTGTACTAATTTGTAGAACGTAGTACTAATCAGTGGTACACTAAGTTCCCTTGTATTATGTTTCGGTTCAGTAAATACAGTGTATCATCTTCAGCAAATTCAGTAAATCATCCCCACCCACTAATAAGTAATCCAGTAAATAATCCCCACTCACTAATAAGTAATCCAGTAGTTTGGGTATCTACCATAGCTTTTGTTATTTAGTAAAACACCAGCCAGTGCATGTAAAAGACTGAAGTCATAAGTAGTGACGTTAACAGCATTAGAAATGAACTGGTAGTCCAGAGGACTAGAGCCATCTTTGTTTTACTAGTCCTCACCATTTGAGTCGCGTATGGGTGAAATATTCCCGCTGCGACGTAAAGCACTAATTCATCATCATCTCACCATTTGCATAGTCTTCATTACTTGATTTTAAAATTACCAAATACTATTCTGAAATACTTTATTCATATTAAGTGCAATGGGTATTTTTACTACATTTAACGCGGCAGAGAGGGGGAAGCATGAAAGCACTTTCTGTCAATCAAATGATTCAAACTCAATAGCATATCCATTTCCTTGAGAAGCGTAGTTTTGGCTAACCTTGACGTTCTAGAAGATTCTAACATATCAGTATGCGATCTGCATGTACGTAAGGAACCTATCCATACTATTAGATATATGTATACAAACATAAAAGCAGGTGATATTAATAAATGTAAAAGGCTCTATAAAACATCTGGTAGTCCAAGAGGAATAGTAATGTTAAGATTCTTGTAGTCTTCAGACAATTTTACTAATCTGGGACTAGCAGACTAGTGTTATGCTTTCGCTGCTTAACTTGATCATGTTTATAACAAAATATAGATTGTCTAAGATGAAAACTATTTGTTATTATGGGGCAAAAGTGTGGATTCTGATAGCTGAAAACACATTATATATCAGCAATAATAATAACGTGTTTCTGTATATATAATATTATTATCATCTAACAATCAGGGCTCTAATCAACTTTTTGTGGCACCTGTCCCTGGACATGAAACTACTTGCCCTGTAGGTATTGGGCTTGTGATAATCTGTCTGCCTGTGGATAATACCTGTCCCAGGCAGGCAAACAATCCTTACTGCCGAGCCCTGACAATTTGTTCATACTTTGGTCTATGAAATAATTTAGGGAAGTGGATTGATTTTGAACATTGAAGAAAAATTTAAAATAATATATAACGTTCGTAAACTCATATAATTATATTATATTAGAAATTTAGTCTCAGTATATATCTGGATCATGTTGAAGAGCAGTAGACATCCTCGAAACACAGGCCATAGATTTAACCAATAAGTAGACATAATGGCTTGTGTTTCGAGGATGGGTGGAGAGTGCTGTGAATCCTGTGATAGTTCAAAACTTTCATAATTATTTTCAAATGTTTCAGAATTGGATTGATTCCCATATTGAGGAAACACATATAATACAAGAAAAAACCTAATAGTTGTGATGATGTGCGGTAGTCCATGCACCTGCTATCCAGTCGGCTTGAGCACAATGAGGTTTACAAATGGGAGTACACTTACAGTATAGCTTAATAGTATATAAGTTAAAGAAGATTTTCATCGTTTGACCATACCATGTGGAAATTATTTTGCTAAAAGTGGTGTTTAAAAAAAAATATCATTAGTTGAAAGATATCAACATTTTTGTAACCCAAAAGTACAGATTTGTTGGTCATTTTGTGTTGCACTTATTTTCATGTGCTTTTTTTGTACAATATCTAATTGGCACATTGCCTCTCAATATTTGTGTCCTGAATGTGTAAATCACTGTTGTTTCTTTTGCAAGTTACGACAAGGAGATCCATCAAGGCATTCTAAAATTATGGACGCTGATATCGGAATATCAAAGTACTAATATGTAACCACTTGTGCATTTTTGTCCTTTTTTTTAATGTCTTACAGGATATTATTTTTCTATGAAGAGATAAATGTATTTTCTTTAATAAAATATTTCTTTAAACATGCAACACTAAAGTGTGACATCCCTTATTACTAATATATTTATTTTGTCGCAGTTGAGCAAACTGTCCACGCACCTGGCTTATTTTCACGCAATACAGAGAATACTCGTACATGCTAATAAATCATGGTACATACAAATTAGATAGTCATTATGTATTATCACTCAACTTCTATTCATAGTAACCATACAAGCATGCTGTTTTATATATGTTTAGAAACTATTTCTAACCACAAACACAATGATTATTGGAAGATAATTGCCATTGGAAATCATAGGCATAGCCAATTTTGTTAAAAAGAAGTGCAATCTGAGAGATTACCAATGTTATTGCATTTGTAAACTATAAAACTGTTTCCTATTTTTTAAAACAGAAGACTAAAAGAAAGAAGTGAACTTTAATAACATTGTTCCTTAATTACATTGTAATCTGTAATATCATCTGCATTGACTAATGGTGGGGAGTTCTGGTTAATTTTTTACTCTGACCAGGTTGGAATGGATCACTTTGGGTTTGTACTAGGCCTGCAATTTTCTTACGATACGATACGTAGCACGATTCACAGGTCATGATACGATACCTCAATAATCTGTTTGATAGGAAAAAGAAAGACACTTTGAAGACGAAATATTGCCACCAATGATTTGGCAAATCCAAAGGTGATTAGGGATAAAAAAAAATCCCTTTTATTACTAAATTTGGGCGAATCTCTGTTGTAAAATGTATTTCATTACTTGCACAGACATCTAGACATTAACTTTGCAATCAAATAAATGAATTTTGATGATTGTTTTTGCGGTAATTACTCCGTATTAGCGATTACTTTATTCAACAACGTGTTGTGTTGTCTTGATCAGATCGGCCATTATCTATCGGAAGTTATGGTGGACAGCTGATGGAACAGCCTGGATATTTCCATGAATAAAATACATCTGTATTGTTGTGTATCGATACGTAGCCTTGCGATACGATATGCGAATCATCAAACTTTGTATCGCAATGCACCCCTAGTTGGTACAGGTAAAATTAATTCATCGCGAAGTGGATAACTATCCAGCTGCAGGCCATCTGCCAGAACATGATGTGGGTTACATACAACTCTTTCTCATCGTTTCAACCAACTTAGTGTAATTGTATTATTTTGCCCTTTAACAATATGGCCAAGGTAACAGAGGTGTTAGATCCTGATTTTGGTCTCGAAATATGTAATAGTGCTGAAGTGGTGGTTATTTGACACAGACTGATAATACAGCATGAATACCCCATATAAATATATCATTTGGGTAACATGTCACAGAATTTGTAACTGGTCAGGGCATGTAATCGGAGCCTGTCCGGGTAACTGGCTACTCATACTCATGTTTGTGCTCTTGTTGCTTCTTATTAGTTATGATTGGATGAATGGTTAATGTGTGATTAAAGTTACATTAAAGTTTGCCAGCTCTAACTTATTTGGAGCCATAATATGAGTTAAATTATGTCCTGTTTATAGCCCATGTTCATCAACAGTAATATAGACTGTTTATCCAGCATATATGTTGGTTACAAGTGTTGATCAGAAAGTCTCTTTGATATTATAAAGCTTATATTTACACAAACAACCACTCACACCAATGTATAACTAACTCAATAACAACTAAAGATAGAAGTTAACCAGTTAAAATTATATAATGTCTTAATAATATGGTTATATTCACATGTTTAGAGTAACATAGTGTAGATAATTTGTATTTAGGAATCCATTGATGGAGTTTATGTGGTATATATAATTAATGTAAAATGTCCTGTCCGTATGAATGAATGAATTAGTGCGTTGTCACAGTGGGAATATTTCACCCATACGCGACAATGCAAGAAAAGAAAATAAGCATAAGCCCAGAGGGGTTCATATATTAATTAAGTTGCAACTTCATAATATATGAGACAGGGTAAATTGTTGATTTTATTTCTTAAACCCAGTTGGGCAAAGTAGAAGAAACTATTTAGTTTAGGTGATACAAATCATTAGTTTGATAAATCAAAGCCATAATATACATCAGACATGTTTTGATAGTCGTTGCCAACACATATATTGTTAATACATGTCCATCCATCAGGTTCATAACAGGGCACCTTATACAATATTATAGGTTTAGTACACAATTTGACACAATATTACAACATCCAAATGCAATTTGAACTCACTAGATATAGTTACTGTACAAAAGCTCAACTGTATAGGACTTCTTAAATATTTGGCAGATCTAAAAATTAATACAAATTGCATCGTTATATCTTACCTGTTTTCTTTTGTACTTATTCCCTGGGTCAAATCGTGCTTTCACTTGACGTAGTTCCTCTCTGCGGTCTTGGTCTTTAGTCAGGAGCAAATATGAACGCCAGTTACTAGAATCAAACCCCCAATGACAGGTCCTGTTCTCCAGAGCTTTGTGCGAGTGACAGACAAATTTGGGAGGACTGAACAAACAGTGACAATCCATACACTGAATACATTTGGCGTCGGGGCTGGAGTACAACTCAGGGTGAAATATGCCCTTACATTTGCCAAAACATTCGTGGTACACCGTAAAGCTGTTGGGTGAAGGTGGTTCGAGATATCGTTCTGGGTTTCGGTGAAGCAACGCATTTGTGAGTCGCTCGGCGTCAGTTTTCGTAATAAGTCCACAACTTGGAGCACTGATGGGAAGTATGGCAGTGACTTTAAGAGTATCTAACTGTTCAGGGCTGCACCGTGAACAGAAAATGTGCAGATCGTCACACACTGCGTTAATCTGCTGCAAGGTAAAATCACGCAACACTGTATTTAGTATTTGGGGAAGACACAGTCGTTTCTCGCCACCGACTAGAAAACATGAAATCGTTTCACCTTCCAGACTAGTTTCTCCCTTCTCGCTCCTAGAGCAATCCACTGTGCTGAAAACAGGCATTTGTTGGATCGGAAAGGGTGGTGGTGCTAATAACGGGTCATAATCCATACCCTTTTCCGATGGTGTGCACTTTTTGACACTTGCTACCACTTTCCTATAATCCTCAACGCTCATCTTCGAGTAATCACCCACGATCGGCAAACCGTTAGGTCCACTCAAACTGCGAACCGAGGCGTTTTGGAACCTTTTCAGGACCCTCTGTAAGTGAGGAGTCACCGATTGCTGGATAGCTTGGTGTTCCATCCAAACCCACAATCTTAGAATATGGGTTGAAACTCACGCCTGTATTCCGGCGTCTAAGCATGTGTTGTAGACTCTGATCGCCGTCTGCCGAGACCCCAGTGAAATATTTGGCTTTGCTATCTGTCGAGGCGCCTCCCTTCGTTAAGTGACCTACTTTTTTTTACACCGCGTAAACAACTACTGCGTCACCAATAGATCGCGATTTAGAATGAAAATGAAAGTAACAATATTTGTAACATGAAGAATAAAGCATGCCACGATAAGAAAAAAATATGAATGCACATTCCCTTCTGCAAATAAACGGCTCCCGGCATGGCGAGTACATTCACCTCCCCCATTGGCATGGCACGAGTTCAAGCATAAAGATGTATATTTATTTTCATGTTTCAATGCAAGATTTACGTAAAGGGATATGTGGGGACTGTTTTATTGGGGTTTACATCTCGCAAAAAGTGCACTGCAGCACAACGTAGTTACAAACAAGGAGCCGGTACCGTCGTCCCATTACTGAAACGTAAGCGACTATTATCAAAGGTGTCTGGGCTCTGACGTCACGGCCGAGGTCGAGCCGTCTGCAGTGTTATGGATTACCGTACTTATCCAAAGGATTGCCACAACTGATTTGCCAATGTTTTAGACATTTTGAATGTGTAACCATAAATACTCACGTTTTATTTATCATTTTTTCTGTTTGTGTGCGTTTATCTTTTATTTTTGGACCACATTACAAGTTCAAATGAAGTTGTTTTATTAATATGTAGTCTATCATTCGATCTAATATTGAAATAGCATTTTAAATATTTCCCATTTACAAATTTACGTTTGTTATAGCATCGGATGACCTAGCTGTTTGCATGTACTAGTGTACAATGTGCATGTTCCCCACAAAAGGTTGTTCTCAACGCGGTTAACATGATTTTGTGCACGATTGGGCTATTTTATACTGATTTACTTATATATCATCAGTAATGCTGCAGTTCAGGGTGTGCACAAAGCTGCTACATACACTATGCATATAACTAGCTGCCCAAAATGCTGACGTCTAGCTGTTCGAAACGTAGATGTGCAATGCAAAATAGATGTATGAAGTATTCACTCTACCACATACATGTACACAATAGTGTCTGCACTAGTATAGAATTCAGTAACCGGGTACCCGATCCTTAGTAATTGAGAGAGAAAGAGCACGAATAATAATACAGTGTACATACATATACTAGTATATGCTCTCTACATGGTTGAAATTTAACTGTGTAGTATTTTGTTGGGCAGGTGGTAGCGGAGAAGTAGAACAGTTGGACTTCGGAGCCAAAGGTTCCAGGTTCAAATCCCGCCCCGGGGGCCCGACATCAATGTTCACGAAAGTTACCTTTCTGACGCGATATTGATAGGATGCGATGTCTGTAGAGTGGCAATGCAGTTACCATCATTCGTCTTGTCGGTACCAGCCGGTGCTCGCAGGTTTACTAGAACATTCAGTGCTGCGGATGTTGCGGGTTTCCTCCTGCCGTAAACTGGCAGGTCGTGATATAAGTGAAAGAATCGTGAAATTAAAAAACAACAACATATAGTTAGTGATTGATTTGAAAGGAGAGAACTTTGCATGCGGTTGGTGATTACATGAATGCTGTGGTATGGTGTATTTAGAATATTGTTCCTAGAAGAAACCTACTTGGTTCCATTATATACATGGGTTGGTAGTAACGCAGTCCAAATCGTCTGGAAACCACCCCGGGTTACATTTCCGACAGAACAGAAAATAGTTTATTCTCATGGAAAGTCTCATGTGATATGAGAAAACAATGAAAACTACCATTTTTACATGAATATGTTTTGAACATATAGTGCATATTTACTACGCGATCACCATTGATTCGTCAGTACCCGCCGATGATCGCAGGTCTACTGAATACTAGTATCTACCTCCGTGTGTTGCAGAGTTCCTCCTGTCGTTAACTGACAAGACGTGATACGAGTTAAATTAGCAAAAAATCGAGGGAAAATAATATAATTAAAAGAAAACAGATGTATGTTATCGTTATGAACCAATCTATATAACCGGATGCAATTTGTACATCGAATAAACACATGCAACTGTCATGAGAGATCGCAAAATATAATTGGCACATGTTCGGCGTTCAGTACCGTCCGTATTTGTATGGTTTCCTTAATCTCTATATTCTCAATCAGCTATTACCTGTCATTTAACTGATAATAAACTAGACTTTATTAGGGATATTTTCGTAGAAAATACGATAACAAAGGATATGTAAAAGTTGTTAGTCGGAGCTAAGTTGAAGAGACTGTGTTATTGATTGTTCATCGATCCGTCTCGCAACCCGCCAGTCGTAGACGATAAGCAAATAAACTCATATTTCCTTGCTATGTGATGAATACAAAGTCGCACAGATTCCCAGTTGAATTAACGTAGTATTTAGCACGTTTGTGTTGGTAAGAGGACTGAGAAGTAATTTTGGAAGCATCGATACTCGAACACACACACGCACACACACACACAGAGTACGGTAGGGCCTCTACCATGAAGCTTCCATATCCACTACGAGATCATAACATCACCGTAGTCTAAAAATATAGCTATCTAGATGACTAATAAGAACGATAGGATTATGACCTCGTAGTGGATACGAGACCTTAGCGAAGGCACTTCTGTACGAAACAGTAAAACTCTATAACTTTAAGGTAACTTCAAGAAGACTCAAACATCAGCCATAAACTGCGCCATTACTATAAGGTTTGGGGTTACGGTTAACTTAAGTCACGCAATTTCGCACGGCAGAGCCCGGGACTGTTGTAATAGGCGAGTCCTATGGCGAGAGTTCGCGCTGTCTACTGTGACAAACGTGATTACCTTCTGTAGACCCGCTACTTTATTCAATCAAGTGGCAACTAGACAATCTTTACATGTCATGATGGCATCAAGAGATCGATCGCACTTTATTCTACAGAGAAAAGAGGGCCCGAAACAAATTATCAACGTTTGATCGACCTAAAGAAAGATGTTATTAGTCGTGTTCATACTGTGCCGATGAACCTCCTAACATTATTCCTTTCTTGATTGAGTTGGTCGATGTTAACCTAAAACATTTAAAAGATATTAAAGTATATGAGCTATTTATCTATGTTCTGCGTATCAATCTGGAATTTTTTTTGGCATGGTTTTTCCATGCTTGTGTTTATTTTCTTGCATGTCTGATTGTATTGTAAAGTAACGCTATAGGCGTCGCCTATGGGTGAAATATTCCCGCTGCGACGTAAAACAATTATTCATACAGCATATGAGGGTGTTAACACTTTTAATATTATTTGAATACTTATTAACACGTTATTCCGAAACACGAAATGTAGCAAAATGTAACAGAGTACTCAATCGGAGTCTTGTTAATGAGTGTGCTCTGTAAAGGCAATTATAGACTAGGCGATTTTTATCGCCGCAAACGTGTTGCTG
Source organism: Lepetodrilus schrolli (assembly GCA_032361225.1). Taxonomy (NCBI): domain Eukaryota; kingdom Metazoa; phylum Mollusca; class Gastropoda; order Lepetellida; family Lepetodrilidae; genus Lepetodrilus; species Lepetodrilus schrolli. Next base: position 2,402 of record JAUTBT010081095.1, on the reverse strand, counting down.
CGATATTTGTTGCCTAGTGTATTGTGAACAATCGCTTTTCTCCCATGTGTTGAGACGACGAAATTCAGATCGCCTTGAATAGGAACATGTTTTTTTTCCGTATCCGGTCTCATATAATGTATAACAAAGTTTTGTGAAGACAAATAATGTTCCCTCAACTTATGGAAACATTGATAAAAACCATCTAGTCTATAATAGCCTTTAGGAGATAACGCGGTGGCGTATCTAGCTCTTTAAGCCAAGCCACTAGTCGTTGGCGAATGCTATCACACATGTAAAAAAAACTCGTCTGTCAGACTTCGATCCCGTTTAGAGTGTTTAACCTTAGCCAATAACTAAATTCACATTATTTTTAAACGTTGAGAACGTGTGATCAATGTTTCTGTTCGACCACGTCGTTATCTGTTCTCTCTAGCAGAGATAATGGGAATGTGTTGGCTATCATCCCGCATCTGTGAAGAACGAGTGTAAACTGATACCCAAAACCTTTCTTCATAAAGGAATCCATATAGTCGTCACACATATAATCCAGATTAGAATCATGTCCATTACTCATGTCATTAAGTAGATAACAGTTTCACTTTACACCGTATCGCAGTTTGAATAACGTGTGACTTTAACACCTATCGTGATAATAAACCACAGAAGTATGTTTTTAACCCTCTAGAGCCTTGTAATTTGAGGTTACGTAATTAACACTGATTAAGAAGATAATAATTAACATTTATTATGAAAAAAATAAATAAAATGATACCACGAAAGCCCAATGTTTCATCGCGTATGGGTGAAATATTCCCGCTGCGACGTAAAGCACTAATTCCTTCATTCATCCGTGACCCAAAGTGATGCGTTCACCTTCTAGCAGATGTTGTCATTTATTTGGGTTCTAGAGGGTTCAACAACAAAAATACGCTCATGCAGTGCGTGTACTTTATCTATGTTTAATTTATTCTGTACACTAGCTATTAAAGAAACATTTGAATCAATTGTAGACATAAACGACCATGGCATGTTTCAGTTGAAATGGTCCCCTGGCGTTGTACACTTTGGTGCTTTTTGAAAGTAGTATTTTCAGTGTACATCATTACCAAGTATATCATAACAATACTAAATAATTACCTTTATCAAATTCAATTATTCTTTGAATATTTGTGTCGATTCCATTCAATGTCGGGACAATTGTTCGACATAAATCTGACGAGTACAGCCTGCATGTGCATACTGTCTACAGGGTTAAACCTTTGGCATACAACCTGTTGAGTGTCAGTCAACGCTATATAGTTTATTTTACATAATCTAGTTTGCACACGGAGACTGTGTCTGGTCGTGATGCTGACGCTGTATCTAACTTAATCCACGAACGAGCCGAGTCTAGCATGTCACTCCAGACTCTAACCATTAAAGCATCCGACACGTCTGAAAGGACTCTTATATGGCGTGCATGATACCGGAAGTAATTCAATAGAATGAATGAATGAATGAAATATTGTTTTACGTCGCAATCTGAATATTTCACCCATAGGCGACGACTAATGCAATAGAAAGTAACGTGGCAGAGAAAACAGAAACGCATACACCCCGGGACGAACTGCACGATCACGGTTGCCAGAATGATCTTCCAACGAATAGCATCTAATGTTATATATTATGCGAGATAAAGTAAAGACCCTAGTAGGCCGCTTAGGCGTCTTTCTACATTATGTCTACATTTCAAAATGTCCCTGGCGTAATGGTTAGAGCGTCGGCCCGGAGTGCGGAAGGTCGCGGGTGCGATCCCCGGTCGCGTCATACCAAAAGACGTTAAAAGATGGTAGTTATTGTTCCCCTGCTTTAAAGTGGTAAAGCAAGGACTGGTCGGCTCGGAGTCCGTATACTGTGTCTGAGTTGGGTATTCATGTTCTATCTGCTGCATGATATTCTGAGTGGAGTATTCATGTTCTATCTGCTGCATGATATACCTCCAAGTGAGCTAGCACTATAAACACTGGTGGTAATCCAGACTAGTACAAGCAGTACATATGCATGCAAGCCATGATGAATGAACAAATCTTGAAATCAACCAACCAACCAATACAAATTTCCGGTGAAAACGCGTGTACTAAAAGATGTTAATATCTTTGCCGATGCTAGGAAATCACCTACATTTCGAAATTTCGTCGTGGTGCATACCACCTGGGGTTTACTCCTCGCCAGACCTCAAACATCTCTTCACCCAGTTTCCTGGGCATCTCATCCTATCGTTTCAAAAAGACATTGGTTTATATCATAAGTTTTAATCTTTCACGACTGTATTCTTCATTCTATTATATTCACAATATTTAATCGTATTCAATTTCATTATTCCATTTATTCAATCATATATTCACTTTTAATCAAACTTTTCATTTTAACCCATTTATATT
>JAUTBT010081084.1:0-12872 GCA_032361225.1 Lepetodrilus schrolli | reverse complement strand
ATTAGTCAGGCAAAGTAGCATGATACACGAAATATCTGTATACTTCCTTGTTCTCATAAACCTACTTGAATTGCATTCTTATTACTGGTTATTTCAAGGTATATTGGTAACATTTAAAAAAATATTATATTATGTTATATGTATGCACATAATATTTGGCAAAATTCAACATAGTATTTAGAAACAAATGGCAAAAAGTGTAAATAATGTTAATATTCAACTTTCCATTAGATGATAAATATACATATGTGATTAACCTTCCCCAGCTCACGGTCACCATTCATGCCCAGACTCAGTCTCCCTTTCCATAGGCAACCATCACCAACCCCTCTACATAGTCGATAACGTCAAAGATTCGTGTATATATCGCTTAGCACATGCTCGTTTATGAATGACTGCATAATGTTATAAAATTAAAGCATATTGTCGAAATGCCATTACAATTGATGTACATAGCAAACCGGCACATAAAATGCAAATAAACATATATTGTACAAGTACGTACATCACACTGTGGCGTGGTTGTCAGTTTATACGGGTATCCGTGAAGTAATATTGAGTGATTGTATACTTTGTACAAGTCATGCATTGCCCGTGGCACACGGACCATCATAGACGAGAACCGCTGCTGATGATGTGGCACACGTTCACATTATTCTTGTAGATTCTTGGGAGGCCTGGCCGGGGTTGTAGTTGCAGTACACGGCCTCGGAATCCAGGTGTCGTCCTACACAGTCGTACAGTAGGTTATACTCCGTCTGGAACACAACAACGCGTACATACTGCAGTAGATAATGTATCGCATTCCTGTTATTGTAATACCAGAGAATGGAGACTTTAGAAAGGTAGGTCCTTACTATCAGCTGTGTTGAGAAGATTAGGTCCTTATGACTAAAATGAATTAGTGCTTCACTCACACTCCTAATGACTACACTCGGCTTGTAGGAGGAGTTCTGATAATGACAAGATCGTCTGTGGTTAGGAAATATACGGCACATGTACTATGGTGTAATTCTAGAAATTGTGCATGGAGTTGTTGGAGGGAACATTGACAGCTCACCTGACTCCTGATAACTTCCGGGATGTGCGCGCGCACCTGACTGACCACGTGGGGAATCGCCACACTCTGGTCTTGGTCCACCATCTCCAGGATGAGAGACATGCAGCAGAACAAGCCGGCGTTACCATGAGCTGGACTGGAGAGAGAGAGTCCTCAAACGGTACACGTACATGAACACAACACAATTACGATGACTGCTGATAGTGGCTGGTGGTCGCCCAATCAGATACAAACGACATATAAGAAAATAACGAGACTCCAGAAAGCGCTATCTACTGACAACAATCATGAAATAGTTTGAAAATACTAATTGGATGCCCATATTGGAACCAAAACGTTGCTCACAAGATATATGTTATAGGCCTACAGTTGGTGTTTTAAATTGTGTACTGAAAACCTTCAATGCTATACTGTAGAGAAAAACATATTACGAATAGCAAATACAAACATTTACAACAAAGATGTCATATTTTCTCCGGAAACTAAAACCATTGCAGCATTTCACGTGTGGTACATCTATCAGTTAGTGGTATAGGCCTATGACGGAACTACATAAGTATACCTGCTCTGTACCACAACAGGCGGCTTAGAGTCCGTCATCAGCTGTTGTGTGTCCCGGACGAAGTCTAGAACAATCTGGGGAGTGTCACACAGATTGGTGGAGTCTGCCCAGGCCGGGCAGGTCAACAGTAGGAATTCATGCTCCATGTCCTGCAAGGTGTAACAAGTAAGGGAGATAAGTGTTTAAAGTACTTAGAGTTATCCATCCCTCTTCTTCCCATATTGCAGACCGTCGTCACTGGAAATTCAAACAGTGATGTATGTAATGTGCATTACATTTTTAAGCCTTACATAAAATACTAATAGTTGCAGTTGGTGAATGGCAAATGTTGAAGTATTGGTGTGAATTACTGTAGATTTTTAACAAGCCTGAAATGACAAATATTACTGCCTTTATTTGACAGAATGACTGGCGTGAGTTTGATGAAAACAATTGAAGATAATGCGCACGTTTTTGTGGATATTCACAGGATTGCATACATTTTAATATGTATTAACACAGAATTGTGTGAATACCTTTAAATGTGTACACAATTTTATCATTTCAGGCACTTTAAAAATTGACTGAGTGGAAAGAAAGTCACTAAAAGTTTCAAACATTTTACACATTGCCCGATTTTAGAGGTTGACTGTAACATATATAGGCCTACTTATGTTAGGTCTGCTCCTACTCCAGCCATTCATCGCGGCAGCACATCTTGCGAGATTAGTGAAATACTCTAGATCATAGCTTTAAAACCAGAGTCAAGGACTCACCTCTTCTCGGACCACCACTGTCTTCCTGACGGATCTTCCTCGTACATCCTCGCCTGTGCACGTCACGTGACAACTTCCAAATGTTTTCTCCTGCCCTACAAGGGGACATAACTCGGAATCTAACTGTAAAACGCCAGAAGAGGACATGAAACATAAGTTTATATATTTATGTTAAGCAATGCTATACAATGCTATACAGAGGTAAATGCCACCCAATTGTTAGTTTCATAAGTAATTACTATGTAAACTACCGGTGCTATTATCTCGTCAGTGACAGTCATGTGACAGTCCTTTGATATGTATATACAAGTGTTATGAAGGAGGTAAAAGTGACTTACCTGATCTAGAGTTACGACGATTTCTGCGTCGGTGTCCATCATCCACTGGAAGTATTCCTCCGCATGTTCTACTTCCGGTGTGGCCATCACCAGGAATGCCTTGTAGTGCCAGTAGCTCTGAGTGAGAAATACTCCACCATACATGTAGGTTACAGGCGTAGAGACGTGCCTATATACATACAAGGCATTCTTCCATGAATCTCTGGTATCAACTAAGAGATCATATCAGATGTTAACCATCCATCTCCTGAACACAAATGTGAACCAAGCAAAATATAGTTTCTACTATTAATCGATGTTGGCTAAATGCTCATCATGTTCCGGTGCGCACCGGAAACAAGTAAATAATTAATGTACTGACCGGTACGAAGAATATTCCTGAGTAGTCAATGCCATCCGACACCTGGGAGGCCATAGACACGATATCCTCTGTAAAAATAAACAAGTTATCACCTTCCAACACAGTACAATACACAGAAAGCACTGAATGATTCTGTGTGGTCTACCACGTACCTATGTTTGCCAAACTAGCCGCAGATCGGAGACCATCCGGTGAGGTATTGTGCAGCGCTGAAGTCTCGCTGCTGATGAATGAGTTTAGATTCTAAATAAAGCAAACATTAATAATATAATGGCTGTAGATTGGTTTCTAGCAGCAATACAGTTTGAACGGTGTGGAGGCCACTTACTGAATTAGACCAGAAGAGTAATGTAGGCCTAAAGTAACGGTATGTTAAAATGACCGTCACTTCTACAAAAATATTCCGAATCATGTTAAATCATTCTTACTTGCCAGCTCTGGGAGTAACGTTGCCTGTTCAAATTCTGTGTAGTTATTAGCGTCAGCAAGAATCGTTATTAAGTTCGTTTTATTTTACATGATCAACACAGACTGTTCTTACTTTGAATGCACTGATGAAGCTGTGTGTACGTGCCATACATTTCGTATGTCATGCCCATTATAGGTCAAACTTGTTTTAATATAGTCAACAAAATAAATTAAGGGCCAGCAGATATTTTGTGGGTAAGCTTTCTCCCACATTTCGGAAGTTCTTGAATACCTGTAGACGTTTGGAAATTCTTAGTTGGTATGTTCAAAAAGACTACTGGCCCTTACTTAATTTTGATGAGTATATATTGTGGGTTTGTCGTGGTAGCCAGATTATTATTTACTTGTACAAGAGTAATATGCTGTTAACTCGTGTGAATGAGTACCATTAACTCGGCAACTAGTGATTCGTCCTGGATCGGTCTCCTCTCCAGGAACTCCCGTCTATGTACACGTAGGGGGAGGAGATTAGACACCGCCAGACACTCGTGCAGGAAGATGTACTGGTCCTGGAAACAACACGAGCCAATTGGAACAACCACAACAAAACCAGCTTCAGTTTTCCTGTTCGGTGTCCGGGCCAGCCCAGCAAACACGCAACGTTATACAACGTTTTGTCAACGTTATAACGTTACTACAACGTTGTGCCAGCCCAGAAAACAAACGTTATATAACGTTATTACAACGTTGTGTCAACGTTATAACGTTACTACAACGTTGTGCCAGCCCAGAAAACAAACGTTATATAACGTTATTACAACGCTGTGTCAACGTTATAACGTTATTACAACGTTATATAACGTTGTGTGTTTGCAGGGAGGATACCTAACGTTGATGCTCAAGGTGAAAGTTTCGTGCCTGGATCCTGTCTGATCCTGTTAGGATCCTGGAACAGGACACCTAACTATGTTTGCTGGGAACTTCGAGACATCTCGGAATGAGATATATGCTCGTACCCATACATGGTAAGTTTCCATTATGGCGGCACGGTCATGAGATGCCCCTAATGCGAAAATAGTGCTAGCTGCTAATTTGAAATGTAAGAAATAGAGTTCTTCTCGGATTAATTTAAATACACTGTTCTGATATAATCCTATGTTTAACATTTCAATCCATTAAGTGAAGGTCTTTCGTTTCTATGTCATCGTTGTAAAAATGCGAGGAATGTAATGTTTTGTTACCAGTGTTTGAACCATGTTGACTCGGGCTCGTCTCATTCTCGCAACACACTCGTGCACGTCAACATGTCCGACTTCATCCGCCATTCTGAGCAAACAGTCCAGACCTATGAAAGTCCCAGTTCTCCCAACTCCGGCGCTGAATATAGAAAACCACAGTCAGTGGATGATTGAGTGAATGAGTGAATTAGAGAGTGAATGAGGGAAGGAGGGAGGGAGTATGTAGAGGGTTATAGTTGAGTGGAATTCTTCTTATAATAATAATAATAATAATGAATGTGAATAATAATAATAATGAATGTGAATAATAATAATAATAATAATAATAATAATAATCATTATTATTATTATCATCATATATGTTCTTATAATAGTATATTCATGTGATAATAATAGTAGGCCTCTAACTGCAAGTAATGCATCCTGCCTTCAAAGTCACATATGGGTGGAATACACTAGGCATGTATTGTAAGCTTATGACATTATACGAGGCCTGCAATTCTGAAATAAATATTGTCTTGTATTGTCTTGTGATATTAAAACGCACACATATTTTCTACCTCGTCTGCACTGTCAGGTGCTGTCAGTACAATGTGTTAAAGTCAATGATATTTAAAGATACAATTGGTATAAAAGTAAGATTATGATGTCTCATTAAATAGTTGCCAGAGTTATATAGTCAATGCTATGATAATTTCTCGAAATTTACAGTATTTTTAATTTTTCCACTGACGAAGTATGCATTCAAATATACCTGACGACTATTTCGTCATCACCTGCAATGTACAACAATTGGTCCCTGTTTCCGGTCTGGGGTCATGACCTTGTTCCGGAAGTACATCAATGACACTGGCGACATTGGCACGCCCTTGTCTGGCCAGGTTGTATAGTGGTAGTGCATCACCAGTCTATCAGCCGAGTCGGAGGAGCTGGGCTAGAACCGACGCTAGCATGATTTATCATTCCACATTTACGTCCAAGATTCTTGATCTAAGTTGACAAATGCGTGCATTAATAAAGTAGCCTACACGCGGTTTTAGACTCGCTGTTCAACCCGCTTCTCTAGTAGCGTATGTTGTCTACTAGTATTTGTGGATTGCAATCTCTGTGGCTAATATTACATTCTGTATTGGGAGAATATGGTTGCTAAGGTCATTGCTTCATGCCAGGCAATAATATAAGCACCGCACCCTGGAGATCTGGAGCCTTCTAACTGTGTAGTCTGCGAATTCTTCAGTGTTCAACACAGTCAGCCAAAACTCTCCAACCTCCAGATCCTCATCAATGCTCCAGTATTGCTCACATTTTCTCTGAGAAATACAATTGAGATAAGCTTTGTTTAGTATGCTACGGTTTCTCTCGATAATTATATATTACGTTTGAAACTGTCCTGTATATATTGTACGATAGTTGGCTATATGTTAAAGTACACACTATTTAAAGAATGAACTGTCTATTATATGATTATTTTTCATATTATTTTTTCAAAAGTGATTTTCAAAATCTGGATTTTTACATTCACATGTAATTCGTTCAAGCATACTGACTGTGCCGTTCTCTATCACCCTGGTCAGCATGACGACAATAGGGACGTGTTGTTCCCAGAGCATGCGCACAAAGTCCTCCATCATTTTCTTTGTCGGACCTTGAGAACATCCAAGCTACATGCATTACTGGAAAGCATATCGGAAATTGACAAGTGCATTGCCCACGCCCGCAATGTCAATGTTAGGTGACACTGGTGTTTCATGTTGCGGCTATCTCACCTCCTTCACAGCAACAGCGAGAGAGATGAGTCACGATTAGATTGTCATTCATTTGAACAGCTAGCACCTACTATTAACTGTTGAAAGCATGCTTTCACTACGACATGATATCATTGTATCAGATGGAATATGTACCTTTAAGTTGGTAGTCCATTGAAGTGTTTTCCTTTCATATATCTAAACTAAATTATTCGGTCATGAGCAAATTGCAATATACCTACCCTGAGAAGCAATGAAGACTTCATTTTTCGAATATCCCTTCAACAGAAAGTCATCGGGAACAGGATTAGACATAGATGCAAACACGTTCATATGTAACCTGAACAGTATTGTATATATATAATTTCTTTATTTCTTTTCTTAACATGAAAAAAAATGGGCATGTCCAGCTATGTGGAGTATACCTATACCTGTATATAGCATGCGTTGATGTAGTCACTTGTGGCGTCATCTCCCTGAACGTCCAGCTTGACTCGACTGTGATCATCTGAGAAGAAATAAAACTGACGAGATGGATTGTCCAAATTGTTAAGTTAATACTGTACAGACGTTATTAATAACATAACCGTGTTATTGTGCATTGCTTACAGTAAATTAATATACGTCTTAGCGAACAGATTGTCATTCTACGAATGGCTAAAGTTTATTTTAATTGTAGCGGATGAATAAATCGACCCAAACGCACATGCGCAAATATTCTTGTATCTATTCTTCTTCCGGTTCTCGGCCATAGCCCCAAACGTTTGAGGAATATCCGTCTGAAGGTCACGTGGTAATGACTGAAAGTAAAGAAATAATTGGCGTTATCTGCCAATGACAACCGGTCCATAGATTACCTTGAGATTTTAGTGAAAGAAGGAGAAAATAAACATATAGTATTATATTTATGTAGACGATAACTAATATTTATATGTTTCGTTTGGGTATCTTTGTTGGTCATTGGTTGATGTTTGGCCATGGCCATACCTTTTAGATATACTGACAACACCAATTGGATGATGGCCTTTTCAGATATTGGAAGCCATTTTGAGCGGATTGGAGTGATATATTCTAATATATTTTTTGTTTGGCTACATTTAAAATCAAATATTAATCATACAAAAATATATATATATAAACATTAGCCTCCAAAATATTTTATAATAAATGGGGTAAGACGGAATTTGAGGACATGACTAACTTTGAACTGCTGTTCCAAGTCGCTGCCATCGTGCCGCCATTCAGCCATATATTGTGGCAAATCGGCCACATCAATCATGTGACTATCTTCCACTGCGCAGGAGTTAGTATACGTCAGACAGTCGTCAGTTTCTTCGGGTGGTGGCTGAGGGCAAGACTCAAGATGAAGACTCAAATTGGATGTTTCCTTTGTATCATTGCAGTCATCAACGCCTGTGTGCAATAATGTAATGAACATGAGAACCTTAGCCCTGATACCGTCAGATTAGCGTGGTGTTGAAATCGATTTTGTAAAATCGACGTGGTTTGTCAAACTTGCTCCATTAATCAATCAAACTACCGCAATTTTTAACATTGCCTGAAATTGTAAAATTTATTGCCGCAATAAGTAAAATATGTATGAACGCAATTTGTAAAACTGCTGACATCGCCCAATTTGTAATTCACTTTGCCCCAATTTGTAAAACACCTTGCCTCAATTTGTAAAAGTGTATTATTAAATTCACACATAAAAATAACGCCGCGGTTTGTAAAATATATAACATATTTTATAAAATTATAAACATTTTATCTTTCGGCAATGTTAAACCTTATTTCACATACCCGGTAATTGTTTGAATTAAAGACTGAGATTTACATCTCGCATTAATATGTAATAAATTGCGTGCATTTTAATAATCGCAGTAGTATTTTCATAAAAGGGTGGTTTTATGCATATACATTTCATTATGTTTGTTGTGTATACTGATCATGCATGATACATCCTAGCTATATTCACCCGGCTCGTCTGTGACGTCAGACGCGTTGTCTTGGCAGAGTTTGCCCAGACTGATGTTCTCGTACAGGCCTATATTGGGCTCCTCTGGAACGTCCTTATCCGCGATGTCTGGGATGACGTCAGGACGCCTTCTTTTCCTGCGTCTGTGAATCACAGAGTTGTGTTACAACGCGTGTTGTGGCTAAATGTTTGAAGATATTGCTGGGGCAAGAGTTGTGAATAAATGTTTGAATGTCTTGCTGGGGCACGTGCTGTGGCTAAATGTGTGAAGATATTGCTGGGGCAAGTGTTGTGACTAAATGTTTGAATGTCTTGCTGGGGCACGTGCTGTGGCTAAATGTGTGAAGATATTGCTGGGGCATGTGTTGTGTCTAAATGTGTGAAGGTATTGCCGGGGCAATTGTTGTAGTTAAATGTTTTGCTGATTATCCTACCTTCTCCTCACTAAGCAAATGGCAACACTGACAATGACCAGGGCAACCACAATAGTAACAACTGCGACAATCACAACAATCATGTGGTCTGAAATCATAATGGATTGTGCGGTTCACCTTAAAATTGTATAGTGTTCAATATGTTAAAACATTAAAATGGAGCATAGTTGCGAAGTCAAGTCGTATTATATATATATATATATTATATTTACAGTGCTAGATTGTTAGCATTTACATTATCATATCATCCTACCGGGTACCAAGTTGGTAGCTTCACAGAAATCTCCATGGCGACCAGCTGGGCAGGACAGACACTTCCCCGTCGCTCCCTCGCAGGTCTGACCAGCGCATCCTTCCGTACATATCTTCCTACACGCCAACCCGAACGTGCCGGAGCTGCAAGCTGTAGGGAATGAAATATGAGTGCCATATTATATAGAGATACATTTGCTGTTTGCATGGAAATATGACAGAATACGTCTTAAAAGAAGATGCATGTTGATTGCGTTTCAGGACGAGAGCATGCTTCGTTCATCCTTACTCCCGGAAGAATATATTGCATAAATATATACATGAACATAGTACCTCGTCTTCCGCTGGAAAATAACATGTGGGCTTTTAGTAGATTTAGTATTGTCCACTCTTACCAGCCTTTGTATTGTCAATTTCGGATCTGATTAGATTGGGATTGAGATCTACATCATATTGATTTCTCAATATCATTATAATTTATGAAATGTTATTCAAATTGTACTATTGTTAATGAGCATTTCCCTTTGTCCACAGAGGATTACGATTCTGCCGAGCTTCGTTTATATCCAGTTTCACATGTTACATCGCCCGCGCTATAGGACTCGGCCCTGCATGCTGTACAGCGGTCCTTACATCCGTGGCCATAGGTGCCCGGATCACAGGCTGCGTGGACGTGTTACAGGACATTGAGTTTGCATTTGGAATGTGTCATGGAAGGTGTTGTGTCTATGTTCACCATGTGTATTGGTTATAGTGAACTAAATAGTGTTGTACATCCATGTTTTCTTGGATACAATCATAAGCATTAGAAGACAGAATAAGTATAGTATTTTTCGTTGACAAAGTGTTTACTATCTTAGATCGATATTTGAAAAATAAATCATTAACTAAAACTTACTTTCTTTACAATCTATTCCGATGAAACCGTCTGGGCATCCTGACACGCAACTTCCGTCTACTTTGTTACATACTTCCTGTTGATTGCGGCATGTGCAGATTGACGAGCATTCCAGTCCATAGTTACCATTGAAGCAATCTGTACAAGCAATTGTGAATGCTATGTAGCCGTGTGATATAATATGCTCCTAATGGTCTCGGCCAGCGGGGTTACCTAGTCGGTAATGTGGAATACGGCAATTCGGGTTCGAATCACAGGATCGGCATGTTCCTGTGACCTAATGTGGTCGATGTCGGTTTATCATCATTCAATAGCATCCGTTGTTTTTCTTCAAGCATTTACCTTGGGCTTTATAGATGGTCGTATGTATGCAAGTCAAGCAACGAAATGAGTGTAGAAGATAGAGTTAATCAACGTCAGAGCTGTTCTGGAGGTTAGTCATCCTGTGTTAGTCATTATGTGTTTGTCATCATGTGTTAGTTAACAGATTAGTGTTATTCTACACGGTGGTTGAGGGGCTGATGCCAGCTATGCGTTGTCATGCTTACCTAACACCCACCAGCAGCAGTAGACGACAGACAAAAGCAACATCTTTTCAAGACGGTATATCATCAAATATTACAGAAAAACATCAATCAAATACATGTAGTTAATAAAGATTCAAGCTCATCCAAGGCAATGTCGCTTCATTTAACCATATATTCTTTTCCAAAAAACTAGTATTGAATGGAACCACTTGCAGGATAGTGATGTGTGCGCCAGGTAAACACAGGCTTTAGATCTGCCCTCCAACACCGGGATTAGATTCACTATCCCTGTCTCTCTTCCGTTGCGTCCATACTCTATGTAGAGCCCTGCGATGTATTTATCCAGATGCAGATCCAGCATGTGTTAGTTATCCTGTATTAGACATCATTTTAGTCTGACTGTGGTAGTCAGCATTTGTTAGTCATCCTTTTTATTTTTAAAATTATTTTAATTAATTGGGGTTTAGAGTCGCTTTCAAGATTCTTTCACTTATATCCGTAGCGCTGAATGTTGCAGTAAACAAATGAGCACCGGATGGTACTGACAAGACCAAGGATGATAACTGCATTGCCACTCTACAGACATCGCATCCTATCAATATCGCGTCAGAAAGGTACCTTTCGCGAACACTGATGCCGGGCTCCCGGGCCAGGATTTGAACCTGGAACCATTGGCTCCGAAGTCCAACGTTCTACCACTGCGCTACCACCCGCACCCGTCCTGTGTTAGTCTGACTGTTCTGTAGGCCGGCTCCGTGGCGTAATGGTTAAAGCGTCGGCTCGGAGTGCGGAAGATCGCGGGTTCGATACCCGATCACGTCATACCAAAAGACGTTAAAAGGTGGTATTTGTTCTTCCCCTGCTTGGAGGTCAGCATTAAAGGGGTAAAGCAAGGATTTGCCCGCTCGGAATCACTATACTGTGAGTAGGTTATATTCCAAGTGAGCTAGCACTATAAAAACTGGTGGAAATCTAGACTAGTAGAAGCGAGTGCATATGCAGGCAAGCCACGATGTGAGTGAAACAATCTTGAAAGTGGCTTTAAACCCCAAATCAACCAATATGTGTTAGTAGACCTATGACTGTCCAGGAGGTTATTCATCCTGTAATGTTATATAGAGGCATGCTGTGTGTGTCATCGAAACATCAGGAACACGGTGACTATAACCAGAACAATCCATTACAATAGAAATATGACTTTCTGCTATTGTTGTTTTTAAGCTGAACATTGTACCTATCGATAACTTTATATATAATAGGTTATGCTAACGCGATTAACATGCATTGCCATTGAATTCCTTTGATATAATCATGTATACCCTCAACATGGACCTTACACAGTTACCTCCCATTACTACCACTTCACACAGCGTCAGTACTCTGCAGACGCCTCTCAGTAACACCTCCACCCTGTTGCCCGTCTGATTGGCCGGCATCACCACTGACGTCACTTCCCGTGCTGGTTCTTCTACGTCAGCGTGGACCCGGATCAGTTCAGTGTCGCTACCTCCCACTCTAATGCGGAAACCATTCAGCCTTCTTTTATCTGAGACAGTAAAGCATACATGTACCGTGTCCTCAATAATGCCGTCCGCTGAGGTGTTGCTAAAACCACGTGATATCTGCCTTGTAATGATTAACATCGTAGGCAAGAACCTGGTGCCAATCAATGCTCACATTCAGCGGGTTACCAAATTAGGATAACCTTACCATGCTCAATAGGTATACACTTTTTTTTTCTTTTCAGAAATTGACTAACATTACATTTTTAGATTTTGAAATACATACTTGGGCCTCTCCTGTTGTAGACAACAGCGGTGTACAGTTGATACGATCCTCCCAAACTAACCATCCAGCTAACGTCCTTGTTTCCCTCACCCCCGGTGCACGAGTCGTCCGTGTGGGTGCAGGAGCGGTCAGTAAACATGCTTGACCGGTGTCCATCTACGGCCAGGGAGGAGTTGTACACCTGGTAGACAGAGGACTGCCTCGTGGTCTTGTGCACCGCGATGTTCCTTCCTAAGAAGTTATGCCGAAAGAAATAGTAATTAGTATTATTATCACTGTGTACCTTGATACGTTGTGTTTTAGTTGTTTTTTTGTTGTTGCTGTTTGTTTGTTGTTGTTTTGTTTTGGTTTTTTTCATTTTATTGTTTTTTTGTTCTTTTTGGGGGATGGGGGGGGGGGGGTCGAATGGAATCGCTTTCAAGATTCTTTCACTGATATAACGACTTGTCAGTTTCGGGCAGGAGTAATCCCTAAACATCCGTAGCGCTGAATGTTGCAGTAAACCTGCGAGCACCGCTGGTACTGACA
>JAUTBT010081073.1:0-12874 GCA_032361225.1 Lepetodrilus schrolli | reverse complement strand
CCCCCCCCCCCCCCCCCCCCCCCCCCCCCCCCCCCCCCCCCCCCCCCCCCCCCCCCCCCCCCCCCCCCCCCCAAAGATATAACAGTATGCTAAACTATTTAAAAAAGTTGAGTTGAACATTGTTTTGCGCAAGTAAACACAGGAACACTCAGATATGATCATATCGCTAATTGTAAGTGCTTTATAAAAAAAAATTAAAAAAACATTTATATTGGATTACGTGTACCGAGTGTACAATGTTTACTTAATAGATGCTCAGAAAAATTACGTATTCAGTTCATAGTCTATAGACGGTAAATATAGTATACCTGCGCGTAGAATAAATTATGAACATATCATCTAATTAATTCCATCTGAATCATCTAACATTTATTACCTGAATTTCCTGAATATTGAGATGTCTGTTGCTGATTAATTACTTATTTGTTTTCACTCATAATTTTTATTATATATATTTTAATGACGTTTTATTATATTTTATTTTATTTTTTTAACATTATTAAATATGTCTGTAGGCCTACTATATGTTATGTCAAGAGACTAAGGCGTGATGACACAGTAAAGTGCATTATTGTTGCCCTGTCGGAGACAATACAGGAACAACAGGCATGTTGTGTAGGTTAGTCCTTTATGCAAACAGGTTTAAAAGCATGCCCCATCTTATAATATTGTATAACATATTGTGTAACATATAGAGACAATCTCTGCCTGATGTCACATGTACTATTAATCCCTTCCTTGTAGCTCTAAGAATATTTCCGAAAGAAATCTGGCCTATACTACAAGAGGAACAGTTTTATAAGATGTATGTGGAATTGGCTATATTTGGATGAAAGGTACCAGTGGCAGTCGGCTCACGGGACTGCTTCCACTTTGCTCCAGTATATACCCTTGGCAAAAATTAAAAAAATATATATATATTATAGATATTCTAGATCTTTAAAAAAAAAATTTTTAATAATAATGTATGTGAAAACAAAATAATATATTTTGAATATTTTTTTTTTAAATAAAAAATCATATAAAGGAGACATGCTACCAGTCTATGTCAGCCTCAACTCACAATCTAATATCTATTACAAGGGAGGACACTTGATGGTCCCTCAATACTCGACTGAAAATTTCAATGTGCATATTTATTGTATTGTCAAGCTCTGTAGTTGTCTTAATGGTACCATTTCATGCTCCCCATGGGAGCAGTTCTTATCATAAATACCGCTGAATTAAATTGTACCTCTGATAACCATGAACCAAGTTATTGGAATTTACAAAAATATGCAATAAATCATCCTACTTGCTGAGACAGAAGTTCAAGGACTCGATGCACGTTCTCTCTTCTGGTTTGTTAAAAATAAATAGTAAATAGTCTTGAGGGGAAAATCAATGCATTGCCATCTGCTAGACATCATATTTTGAATGAACTGTTTCGAGTGCACTGTCAGAATACAATGTTTAACTTTGAATTTCCCGCACAACTATTTACTATTTATTTTTAATATATGAAATGAAGTGCCATATGAAAAAGTGGTTTTGGCCTCTGAGCTTTAAATTTTGGAGTAGCTTAACTGGTTAATGATATTTATTAAGTGACCACAACTGTCTCTCATTAAGTACAAAAATATAAGAAATCTAGCTACCTCATTATGCTACCTGCATATGTGTCAAATTTGATATCCTATACAAACTGTTGCTTTGGCGTAACAGCTTTATTTATTGACCTAACTTGACTGTAAAGTATTTCTTGTAGAGAGCATTATTATCTAGCATAAAACATAACAAAAAGGACTTACCTGCATATCTTTTCCCATTTTTTTTCGCTGGCGATGGTCTGATGGAAATCTAAATTAGTGGCATTTATTTCTAGGAAAGGTGTGGTTACACCCGAAAGCATAACAATATACCATTATTCGGCTGATTATTCGATCATAAGTGCATTATTATAGTTCGACTAGGATCCGCGCACAAACATACGGTAAGCGAACAGCTCGTATGAAAAGAACCAGTTGGCTGTTACCCGGAAGTTGATAGGAGTGAGTTTTTCCTTTCACGCCCTGTTGGTAATGTACTGTAATATCCCAATGTTCTATAGCCTAATAGACTAAGGGGGTTAACTCTAATAATTGAACACGGTCAAAATAACCTTTCACGACCACTGGTATCAATAAAGCTACATATTCTATAAATATTAAAAAATAATAATAAATGAAATATTATAAACCAGTGGGATATGCGTAAAATATAGCTGGTTACCCAATATACTTGTGTAGACACATCAAATTACATACTTTCATGTAAACATACGTTTGACCGTGAAATATGTAAACAAACCAATGATTATATGCCTTTAAACATTTAATTATCTTACTTTATGTGTTTTTAAAATGAAGAAAGATGAAAAACATGCACAACAATTGTAGTTAAAAGTTTGCACATGATATAATAGCTAGATGAATAATTAAATTATGTACAATAATTTCTAGCTTGATGCAGATGATAAGTAATTTAAAACCTTCCATATAGACCAATTGCCTTTTAAAATGATAAAATATATTAAAGGATTAACTGTAAGTGTTTTATACGTTCATTGGGGCATAAACTAGTATGAACACAATATAACCGATGTGCAAACTGTATGAATCCGCGACATTGCAAGTTGAACATTGGAAATAATCTGTAAATTATATTTGTAATATTTACATATCGTTACAGTACAGTACCAACTGACTATCCGAGTTTTACCGGAAATGTAAACTGCAATGGAATTTTACCTACATACAGCGGTGATTGAAAATTTGCAATAATCCGTAAATTAGTATTTGCCATATATACATTATGTCATGGTCTCAAACAACACATTGTTACATTCGTTGCAATGCATTACGCAAAATGTAACAAAAAAATATTTTGTTACATTGCATCGGTTGCATCAGTGTGGTCTGTGACACACTGACATGCCGTAGTTTATGAGCTTATCTACATAAAATATCTCGCAGTCGTGAAAGCTCGCTACTATGTCTTGCTACTATGTTTTATTCATTCTGTGACAAATTTGGCCTGTGTCCATATTATTATACATTATTTTTATGTTAATATTGTTATTTCAAATGTGAAATAGCCCCATGACAAGAATATTGTGATGGTTCTTTTTTGTAATCAATGATAAAAGGTCGATAGAGATCGTTAATTTAATGACAACATGACATGATGTGAAATGTACATACGCTTGTCAATCATGTCATGTCATGTCTAGAAGGTATCCATGTATATATGGAAACTTCGCGTAGTTTAATTATCCTGCTGCAATACCCAATCAGCATGCTACATGCTCATGTGATCTACTGTCTTTCTCCGTATCACATATGAAAATATAATTCTATTCTGTTCTGTTGTGTAATAGTATGACGGTAAAATAGTCTCAGGTTTAATTGCATGATTTACATCAACCAGTGCATGGATATCATTTGCAGATGCCATGAATATGTGTTTGTAGTTTGTTGAATATTTGACCGAATATTGCCTCATTGCATGATAAATTCATATCTGCATTAATTGGAAAACATATTGAGAAAATGCGTCTAATCTAAGTATACAGACATTATACAGAAGGTGTTACAATTTAAATCCGTTTAAATATTACCGTTTACATTTTGTGACACTCTAATAAACTCTCTCTCTCTCTCTCTCTCTCTCTCTCTCTCTCTGAAAATGGCGGCAACAAGTTAAATCATTCGGGGGAAATCAGGAAAATCATTGTTAATTGTTCTCTATATTAGCTACAAATGACTATGCATGATCGGTGTTCTACATTATTGAATAGCAACTAAAATTGCAACCTATGAAATGGTTTACTACTGTAGTTACATGTATTTATCACATAAATACTTTAATATGAGTGATGAGTTGTTGACTAAACTTTAATCAGTAGTGATTGCATTCCACTCAGCCAGACATGCTATTTGCATCACTATATATATGTACTTCAACAAGAAACTGATTTTTGAAACATATGGTTGTTGGTGATGATCCGTTTGTTACATTGTCGTGGAATATTCCTTTCAATGTGGGTACTGACAACTTCCAGTTGCACCAGATGCCCCCGTACAGGTCAGAACAAATTGTATTGTGCATTGAACAGTCATCCGTACCAAGGTATGAATTGGACGGATGTTTGTTAGTATACAGTAGAAACTGCCAGGTCCCTGTAATACTGAAAAGTTGTTGTTCTAGAATCTGCTATTGTTTTGGAAGCCACATGTATCATTTTAATAGTACACCAAAAGAAATAGGTCATATCGGTAACTGGTTCGGAATCCTAGACAAATGATTTTCTGACAATCTCATAGTGTCGTTGATTATTGGAAAAACGAATTCCAGGTTTTCATCCATCGAAAATCATCCAACACAAAAGACCCGTGTAAATAAACATCCCAGTCATTCTGTGAACGTGGAAGCTAAAATTGACAGAAAGGTCTTTAAATTATTAACTGAGGGCCAGCTACTGGAAGTCTCGCGTCTGATTCAGATCAGCCAGTGGTGGTAACTTTTAAGTAGGCCACCGCTGAAGCATAACTCTCTCTCTGCATGTAGAACTCCAAGCACTTAATGAAAAACCCACCAAATTTAAGAATCAATTCTTCAAAATAACAACTATTATTTCAAGAAGGATCATGGAAGGCCAGTATAAAATAATAACAATGAACGTATCATTTGGAATTCAATGCATTGTCAGTTTATTCACAAGCGAATACATGGATTGAAACGCCACGAGTGTCGTGGAGGATCAATGATGAACTCTGAACGTCGGCGTAGATATCCTGAAATAGAAATAGCATAAGTATCATGATTATAGCTGTCCGTGGTCCGCATACTATACAGCTACAATTGTTTAGATAAATTATTTAAAAGAAATAGCACTGATACAATAATCGTTGTGCGTTACCTGGATACATTAAAGATTTCAATAGTATCCTCCATGATTTCCAGCAATTCCGATAACTGGAACGACATTGACTTTTTGGTATCCGTATCCTCCCCCGTTTCCCTTTCCGTATCCGTATCCTCCTCCGTATCCGTATCCTCCTCCTCCTCCGTATCCTCCTCCGTATCCGTATCCTCCTCCTCCTCCGTATCTTCCGAATCCTCCTCCGTATCCGTATCCGCTTCCGTATCCGCTTCCGTATCCGCTTCCGTATCCGTAGCTTCCTACTCCTCCCCATCCCATTCCTCCCCATCCTCCGCCTCGTCCGTATCCATTTCCGTATCCATTTCCGTATCCATTTCCGTATCCTCCGTATCCGTATCCTCTTCCGTACCCGTTTCCTCCTCCGTAGCCTCCGTTTCCGTATCCTCGGTTGCCTCCCAAGATTCCGATTAAAGCGAGTCCTTTTCCGAATCCACCCCCAGATCCAAAACCTCCTCTACGTCCAAATCCACCTTGTCTACCTCGTCCGTAGCCACTTCCGTAGCTATAAGGCTCAGCGGCGATACAAGCCACGAGGGCAACCAAGGCTATAATACAATTCATGATGCTACACCTAAATGGCAGAAAGGAGAAAGCGCACATTATTAAAAACGAAAAATATATGAAATGACGTACGCGTATTGTCATGTTTTCCTGTAACACAGCGATGAATACTAAATAGCGTTGTATGCATACATTTACGCCATTTAGAAAATACCACTAACTTAGGTATAGTTATCAGTTATGTATCATCAAATAATATTAAACATTATTAGCTATTTACCTTTAAACCATACTGAACGAAACCATAGTGCGTGTTGCTGGGTTTGGTTTCAATTAAATTGTTCTTACTTTATTAATAATCATGTGTTTTATATTATTAATATACAAAATACAAGTTTAGACACTTTGAGAATTAAAGGAATGAAGACTTTAAATGAATAATAGTTGGATATGAACGTTGTGATTTCAATACGAAGAAGTAGTACTATATAGAAAGTATGATCTGACAACATGTCGCTTTAAAGTCTAACTTATGAAGTTGATGTAAGTGGAAGAATCTTGAAAGCGACTCTAAACTCCAATTCAAAATGAACACATGTATTTTTTAATTTGATGAAGGTGCTTTAACTGTGAAGAAGTATCTTGCAATAATATATCGCTTTAAAGGCCTACTTACCAACAGACTGACTGTGCAGGAACACGGTGTGTGAAGAAGTGGATTTGGATGAGGTAGAATCATCATCTGCATCAATATTTATAGTTTCTTGTAACAGGTCTGGTCATGCATGAATGATGCGTTTCCCTAGCTAATGATGTATAAATGACGGGTGTATTCGCCGGAAGGCAATACAAAGAGGTACCTGGTATAGTTTTTGTTTCCTCCCCCAAACCCCCAAGCCATGATTCAAAGTCATGACGCTGGACGATGGATGTGGCGGGCGTGGTTGCGCTAATAATGGTGCACAGTATATGTGGATGTCACCGGACTATTTCCAAAACGTGTGTTGGGGGGGGGGGGGGTTGATGGTATGGTGAAGTAGGGTATGCGGTTGGGGGTTGGAGTATGAGCGGTATAATAAAAGTATAATTTATAACAATTACTGCTATTGACAAGCATTCAAATCTGAACAACTTATGCGTACTGGTGTACATACCAATCATTAACAATCATATTGATCAATTATATTTATTTTCTTTCAACTGACCATTCATTATCAACAATTATTATCATTAGTATTACTACTACTACTAGTAGTAGTAGTAGTAGTAGTAGTAGTAGTAGTAGTAGTAGTAGTAGTAGTAGTAGTAGTATATTGGACCCGATCGACAACGCCCGAGCCCAAATCATGAACACACAGAAAAATCCGTAAACTATAAAATCAATTAACTATGGCCTAATTATTTGACTGTTGATGGGTTTGGCCGATACTCAAAGTTAGCCGCGAGACCAGTTCAAGAGGCAAAACATATACCGGAATTTAAAATAACAGGCCAGGCTGTATCAGGACCGATTCTAGACACAGGATAGAGTAACAAGATGCCGGCCACTAGTGAACACGATCAGCCGTAGGTTGCACAGGATTGGGATTCACATACTAATATATAGTATATCCGTTCCACTTGCTAGTATTACCAAGGATTAGCGTAGGTTGCCTAAAGGGTCTCATTATTATCTGTCCGCTTGAAAATAATTTAGTTAATTAAATATTTAGTTTGTTTGTTTGAACATATTTTATTCAAGATGAATGGAATTGGTTAACTTACAAGTTTTTGCAACTTAAAATAGCAAACGTTCCAAGAGGAAGAAAGGATAGGGAGAGAAGAGAGATTGGGAAATTAAAATAATATTTACCTTAACGAATCAATCAAATCGTTTTGTTTGTTTTCTATACGATTGTACAAACTCTGACATATTTTCAAGTAGACATTTCGGAACATCCATTTAACAATAGCGTAGTATGAATATCTAAATTGTATTTCATAGTAATAGTTTGAATATGTTTTATCGTGTCTATACGAAATGTATTGTATATCTTACATTCAAGTTGAAACAAAAAATGAAATTATATTCAAAGGTATTACCGCCTGAACATATCCGAGAATCCAATCATAATTTAATTAGCAAACTGAATATCTAAGATTAGTTATTAATAATATTTAATATTTCCTGTGTCCGTGTGAATAATATGTCGGTTTGTTAACAACATTAATTAATTACAACTTTGGAAAAGTCGCCGTTAAATACGTATGCGTATACTACATTGTATATGTTGGTAACGATACAGACAAAAACAATTAGAAAATACTGTTTCATTTTTGCAAATGGCATGACCGGAAGTATGCCCAGTATTGCTAGCTGATATATTCGAGGATTGCCACGCCATTCCTGGCAAAGAGATTACGAAACATTTTGAATACGATTTCATGCTCAACTTAAGTCTTCTTCACAAATCCCCATATAAAATTTCAGTTTGAGTATGTCTCGTTTTCGGAAATAATTTAAATGGTTGTATTACATTGCGAACTATGCTACCAATGAATACCAATTCAAAACAACACACACACACACACAAGCATATATTATATGTGTGTGTATGTGTGTGTATGTGTGTGTGTGCGTGCGTGTGTGTGTGTGTGTGTGTGTGTGTGTGTGTGTATGTGTGTGTGTTACTAAAGGTGCAATCAGATCAAATATAATTTATATTATTCCAAAGATAAATAAAAAGATTTTTAAAAGGTTAAACTTCCTATTACCAAAGCCATGTCCAATGTACATGTATTTAAGATTTATAGTCTTTGAAACATTCGATTGAAATTATGGCAATATAGCTATTGATCGAGGTTCATTTGTTTTAATAACCTGAGTTATTCCTACTAATGGGGAACTTTTAATTGCAACAGATGCTAGTACGGGTTAAAGACATTGATGGATGGAACAGTGATCTGTACCAAGGGACCAACTGGAAGAATTCTATACAATACAAATTACCTGATATGTCTGTCTCCTGAGAAGATATTCTTTTGGAAGCTATCATAAATATAACCTGTTTGTTTTCTAAGCAGATTTGTTCACATCTAGTTTAGTTCCAAAAGATGAACAAATGGTTCTTCTGACAGTCTAATATCACTGATGATAATTGGCGACGATTTTCAGGTGTTCCTCTCCTGTTCCTCTCCAGAGGAACATCCAACACCAAAGATCCATATAAATAAACATTATCTGACAGCAAAAATAATAATAAAATAACACAGCAAAATTGACGTATATAATTTGAGAAATGAACGAAAAAGCACTCGTTTTAATCAATGATAACTTCCATTCTTTTCTTCTTCTATTATTTTATTTTTTTGTATTAATATAAACTGCTTATAATTATTAATGGAAACGTAATCGAATGTGGTCTGCGTTCAATTACTAATAGTTTGCAAACATTGTCATATTAACCATATTGCTGCTGGATTAGACGCTGCTCTTTATGACATTTCCAGTTGCGTCTAATATGGATGAGGGTTACGTTCTGGAGCTAGCTAAGAATAGTAGCCTCTACCATTGCTCTTAGTCGCTTGGGCATATGTGTTTGGGAATGGCTAATATATTGTTTGTTTTATTTGGGGTTTTTTGTGTTTTTTTCTTCTATTTAAAAAGTAAATATTACCGTACCGTTAGGTCCCTCACCATTCACGCACATGCAACTACGGTACCGATAAACTTACACATATATATACTACATGCTTCCATATTCTTCATAAAGTGATACCATAAATAGTAAAATACGACATAAGTCACGTGATACATGTTAATAAACTAATTTTATTCAAATCGGAACAAAATACGTTGGGGCTTAAAATCATTTCCAAGCTGTCGTATAGCGGCTTGCACAAATACGTAATACAATGCAATATATAGGAATACATAGGCAGTTATATGAACCATGCAATGTTTCTACATACTACTAGATATGAACGGTATATTAAAACAACATTTTGCAACGTGTATTTCTTTTTATGTACTTTTTATGTGCATGTATACAACCTGGAACCTCTGACTGTATGACTAATGGGTATAAACCAATAAAAGAATTGTGACTGAGACGGGCGGCAGACAGGACTAGCATGAACAAAGGTGCTTACAAGAGATGTTTTTCTTGATACTTTATGCAAGTACACAAGTTCAGCATTGGCAATCTTGAACTTCGATGCCTTTGTCAGATAGTTCGATTGCCTTTGTCAGAAAGCTCGATTGCCTTTGCATCAATCTGGATAGGCCTTCGTAGTCAAACACACACATAGTTCGTCAAAATTATAAACCGATTTTCCAGAAGGTCGACCGTTTTTCTCCATTGCTTTTTCCATGTCGATTGTGATTTGCACCACAAGACATTTCTGATCGTTGACTTCTTGTATTTAATACGTTGTGTGAATTTGAGAAGGTTGGTTTAGCGCAGTTCTACATTGAAGCAGTCATTTAACAAATTAGCCTTTTCATTTGACAGGGAATAAGTATTTCCGTCTCCATACATTAAGAACTCGATATATAAGCACGTAACCAACTTTTATACAATTACAATTTTTTTTATTGTATTACTGTCTATGGATATCGGCGCATTTCTTCCCATCTCCGGTCAAAATAATTTAAACCAATCCATCTATATACAGCATAAAACCTGTGTTCTAAAATTTGCAGGACAATTAACTTTGATAACAGACATTTTGATCACTTACTATACAAATTATTATCATTTATGTTGATAGTTAACGAATCCCGAATCACTACGCTCAACGCGCTTAAAATATGTATACTAGTAATTCATGTTGTATTGAAAACGTTAATTTTCATTGAAATTGAGAAATATTAAGATCGGATCGGCATATACTCCATTGATAGCTATTGAAATAATACTTTATATTATTTTAAAGGACGTTGGTATCCTACATGTATATTAATGTCGCTTCACATGGACTGAAACTGACATTACGGCCATTACAACATATTTATTGGTTCACGTAATGCGACCTTGATTGTAATTAACGAAAATAAATATTCCTTAAATCAACTAAATGTTATGATTATATGGTTTAATTTAATTTAATTGAACGTAATTAGGGGGAGTGTTTGGGGGGCGGGAGAGTGTCTTGAGGCTCTGGGGGAATGTTTTGGGGCTGAGGGAAGTGTTTGGGGGCGGGGGAGTGTTTCGGGACGGGGGCGTGTTTTGAGGCTCCTACACCGGAATAAACAATTTTGTATCTAAGCTTATTGAATAATGTAATGCATGCATATATATTACACTGACGTGTGCACGGCAGTCCTGTAGACAGTTAGCATAGTCAATAAAAAATATCATTGACCTATGTAGCCTGAAGGTCGACGTATGATAACTACGTATATGTTTGGTCGTGTTTGTTGGTCTTTAGATATTTCATCTTAATAACCTCGGTACACTCATTTAACCTGTGATCGATATATATATGACATATACATTACATGTTGTTGTTTTTTAATCAAAGGACTCAAATATTTTGCCATGCTTGAAAACTGAGAACATTTGATTCACAGATGCCCAGTAATCAGATATTGTGTCACTTATAACTTTTTGATGCCACATTACTAAATATTAAGCCTCTACAGAATATTTTTGTCCAGTTTATTCTTCGTGAGCCCATTATTTGATTCGCTCACCGTTGAAAGCAGCTCTCTCACAAACAATATGAAGACATTTGATTTCCCTGTTCTGTGAATAGTAGGGGCGTGAAATGTCAACAAAGTAATATGACATAATATATATTTTTTTATTATTTTTAATTAAGACAAAAATTAATTATTAAAAATAAAATTATATATATATATATATGTGTGTGTGTGTTTTTAATTATATATTATTTACAAATGGCAAAATATCCGTGAGAGAATTGCTTTAGGTGCAATTAAACCTACTTCACTCCAACCGGAAGATGCAAGTGCTAGACTGTAAAGAAATTGTGATAAATTTGCAGAATTGTATATCTGACCTCGAATGTACCGTTTTATTTGGCATGATCGATTAGAGCAGTTTACAGAAATACATGCCCAGGGCTTAAATAAAAAATATATGTGTGTCACGATAATGAGGATGGTGGGAATATTTGGTGGGAACAAAATCTATGTACTATAGGTTTAGGCCCGGGACGCCGACACAAGGTGTTAAAAATGTATTTCTACGGCTGCACTATGGTTAACACCCATAGGTAATTGATTTAACGCTCCTTGTCAATTGGACATTGGTCACACCATACTTACAATTTTTAATAGACAAAAAACGTGTTGTTTTAATGATTGAAGAATGCTTTATCATCATCAACATGTTCTGATCTTGAAAGCGACTTAAAACCCCAATCAAAAAAAAAACACGATATGTATGGTTGAGTAGTTGGACTCAATTAGTTGAGGTAAGTATTTGGACTCAATTTCTGTCACATTGTGTAAAACCATTATTCCAAAAAGAAAGCCCAACAGTAGTTGTTTTCTAGGGACTTTCTCGCACCCTCTTAATCCTTTTAACAAATCCTCTCCCTCTTAATCAACTCTTAAGCCTTGTAACAACAATGTATCACTGCGGCATGTATTAAACGAAAAAAAGGATGTCGGCGTCCCGGGATGTATTTTTGTATATTTCACACCTAGTGTCGGACTCCCGAGCCTACACCACTACTACATGATACTGACTTTAAAAACGCCTGCGTTAGTGCTTGACAACATATACACTCTATTGCTAGTACATAGTGTTAACTATGCAGTCGTTGTTTGTATTCTGAAATGATATCATATACGTTTGTTTTTACAATTGTTTATTAGAAACCGTTCAGATTTTTAGATATGCATTAAATAGCTGTGCTTTATGTCACTCGAACTCGAAGTAATTTTGTAATTTGTAATGTCAAACCATGTACTCGTTATTTGAATTTGCGGAATTAATATACACATGTATTACGTTTGCTGTTACAATTACGTATGAGCAATCGTAAATATTTTTAGATAGATGTGTTTTATTTCGCTCCAACTCGAGATGATTTTGTAATTTGTAATTAATAGGAAAATATTATGGTAACGATTTAAATGATTTTCCTAATAAAACACTGTGCACTAATATTAAACCATATATACCCTGAATGTATACACTGTTCGTATGCACTGCATTGAATCCTATGGGTGTAAATGTTTGTACATGTAACTTTGCACACATTTATATCACTATCACACGAATTGGAAATTTACATCTGGAGTAGAATTGCTTGCGTGTGGAAATGTATTTCCATGACATGTATTCACATGTATATTTACACACATATATTATTATTAGTTGGTTGGTTGATTTGGGGTTTAAAGCCATTTTCAAGATTGTTTCACTCACATCATGGCTTGCATGCATATGTACT
>JAUTBT010081051.1:0-12874 GCA_032361225.1 Lepetodrilus schrolli | reverse complement strand
ATCCTATCAATATCGCGTCAGAAAGGTAACTTTCGCGAACATTGATGCCGGGCCCCTGGGGCGGGATTTGAACCTGGGACCTTGGCTCTGAAGTCCAACTGTTCTACCACTGCGCTACCACCCGCCTAATCCCTGTCTACAAACAAACCACTGTGATAGTGATCTCTTTTGACTGGGAACATACGATGGAGTTATGGTCTCGTAGTGGATGTGATAGCTTCATAAAAGTTATGATTAGACTGGGTTTTGTCTGCAGAGTGGCAGAGGGTATGAAACGTGTGCTGACCTTCGTCTCCAGAGATGCGACCTTCATCTCTGAGTCCTTGGTTAGCTGCACAAGCTTGGTGTTCTCTCGGTCCGTGTAGCTGATCATGACCTTGAGGTCCTGCACCTCTTCCTGATTCACTGCAAGTGTAGTGATGCCACCTCATTAACATCCGTCATTGGTTGATTTGGGGTTTAAAGCCACTTTCAAGATTTGTTCACCCCCATCATGGCTTGCATGCATATCTACTCCTTGTACCAGTCTTTATAGTGCTAGCTCACTTGGAACATCACATGCCGCAGATAGAACATGGATAACCCACTCAGACACAGTATACTGATTCCAAGAAGACCAGTCCTTGCTTTACCCCTTTAATGCTGAGCACCAAGCAGGGGAACAACAAGTACAAGTAACGTCTTTTAGTATGACACGATCGGGGATTGAACCTGCGACCTTCCGCACTCCAGGCCGACACTCTAACCATTACGCCACGGAACCGTCTGTCATACTGATAGTCTGTTGCAATCAAGCCTACATTCCATGCTTTAGAAAATATGTTGCAATCAAGTCTATGCTATAGAAGGTTTGTTGCAATCAAGCCTACATTCAATTCTATTGAAGGTGGAGATGTATTTTACCGTTTTCTTTAAATTTGGGTTAGGAGTTAGCATCAAGAAAATTTCAGTTATATCATTCAAGGATGAGAATGGGAAATTGTGTTTTCAGCTGAATCAGTCGGCATTCAGGGGCCACGGAAGATTATCTTCTCTGATTATTGCAATATGAAACCTGAACCACCTGGAGGACTAAGTGTTGAAGTAAACCTTAAAATGTACTCAACAAAATTAATTAAGGGCCAGTAACATTTTCGGACATATAAATTTAGCTTTATATTATTTTAACAGTGTTTTAACAGGCTCAGGTACTCTTCAAGAACTTGCAGACACACTGGAAGAAGAACAACACCAGATTCATCAGATTCAATAATTAGGTAGGTCTCCCTACAAAATATATTCCGGCCCTTAATTTATTTTGTTGAGCATATGAACCAATGATGACAACAAAGCTTCAACAACACAGATAGTACATTATATCATGATCCTGTCAGAATAGTAACCTCCACGAACATTCATGTCAGTGAGTGAATTATAGTTTTATGTCAAAGCGGGACGTAAATACCAGATCTTTGGGGCAGATTCAAACTCATGTCCTTTGGCTCTGAAGTCAGACTTCGACAGCACAGACACTGCGTCATATAATCTTTTTTTTTTATATATATATATTTTGGATTGGGGTTTTAATACGCTTTCAAGATTATTTCACTTATATCACGACTTGTAAGTTTAGGGCAGGAGGAAACCCGCAACATCCATAGCGCTGAATGTTTCAGTAAACCTGCGAGCACCGGCTGGTACTGACAAGACCAAGGATGATAACTGCATTGCCACTCTACAGACATCGCATCCTATCAATATCGCGTCAGAAAGGTCACTTTCGCGAACATTGATGCTGGGCCCCCGGGGCGGGATTTGAACCTGGAACCTTTAGCTCCGAAGTCCAACTGTTCTACCACTGCGCTACCACCCGCCCTTATACCATCCTGCATCAACGAATATAATATGCAAGTAATATATTATATTGTACTTCAAAATGTGAGAATGAAACGGGAGACAATTCACCTGTACGCGAGACTGAACAAGGGGAGATAACTCACCTGTATGTGAGGCCTGGGATGAGCCCCTTAACTGTACACTTCTGTTTGTCAGAAACGTTCCAGCAGTGTTGTACGCCTCTCACAGCCTTCCCCTTCTCCACCAGGTTGCATTCAAAACTGAAACACATTATTATTATCAATAATAATAATAATAATAATAATAATAAACAATAATAAAATAATAATAAAAACAATAATAATAATAATTTGAACATTTATATTGCATGAAAACAATGCTCGAAAGTGTGCTCTCATTTTCCTTATCAACTCCTTGGGGAGTATACAGCCCAAGCTGCCTTTTCAAGGCATTAGCAGGTTTCCAT
Source organism: Lepetodrilus schrolli (assembly GCA_032361225.1). Classification (NCBI taxonomy): domain Eukaryota; kingdom Metazoa; phylum Mollusca; class Gastropoda; order Lepetellida; family Lepetodrilidae; genus Lepetodrilus; species Lepetodrilus schrolli. The sequence goes on along the minus strand of JAUTBT010081051.1, from coordinate 10,572 downwards.
TCACATGACCATGTCATCCTTCTGGGTACCCATTCTCTGCTGGGTAAACACAGACATTTTCTAACTAAGTCACATTGTGGAAATAAGTAAGTGAAGAAGAAAAAGATCCGACTTTTCCACAAAAGTTTCCAGATTTATTTCAATATTAATTAACAATAATGGACTTCACACAAAAAAGGCCATTTGTAAACCTTCAAATTGTTTTTGATCAGGCGTGGCAACATAAATTGTTATTTCAATTATTATTAAATGCGACGACTGGAAACATTCAAAAGTAAATCAGTTTGAATCAGTGAATGGAAAACAATTATCTTATTTATCTCACCTGATGTCACTGTTGATCTCGCTGCTGAACTTGGTGCCGACAATGTTGACGACATATAGGAGCAGTTTGTACTGAGGGTCCACCGATTTCGGCAGCTCCCACTCGACCTTGACGCCGTTCTTGCCACGTGACTCCACCATGATGGATGGCGCTGGTAGTATTCCGTCACCATCGCCGACGATGAACTGGAAAAAACAGTGAACACATTTTAAAAAATTTATTAATGTCTTTTTAAAAATTAAATCAGGGTTTAGAGCCGCTTTCAAAATTCTTTAATTTATATCATTGCTTGTCAGTTTTATGGCAGGAGGAAACCCCTAACATCCATAGCACTGAATGTTGCAGTAAACCTGTGAGCACCGGCTGGTACTGAAAAACCAAGGATGATAACTGCATTGCCACGAGATAGACAGCACACCCCATCAAGATCGTGTCAGAAAGGTAACTTTCGCAAACATTCATGGCTGGCCTTGAACCCGGGGCCTTTGGTTCTGAAGTCCAACATTCTACCATTGTCCTGGTACCTGCCCCTTTAATGATGCCAGCATCATGGTTACAAAGCCTGAATGTGGCAGAAATAAAATATTTTAATTGATAATTTAATACGCAGAAATATTGTCTTGCCTCTCCCTCCTCGATCTGTTTCATGGCCACATCATCTCTGTTCCCGGGAACGGCCAGCTTGCGCTCTTGCGTTCCCTGCGAGACCACGTGGTCACGGTCCACGTCCAGTTCACGCTCCTGCTGCACCTCCACGATCGCCATCATGTGTCGGTGTCTCCGTTCCCTCCCTCCGTCCGGCTGTGTCACGGAGACATCATCTTCCGAGTCCAGGTACTTCCCGTCCTTCGGAGAGTACCGTTTCCGTGGCGACTCTCGGAGGTTGTCATCACGAGGTCGTCGAGGCGTCCTCTTCCTCCGCCTCCCGCTGTCCGTGGCCTGGTTTTTGGTCGCGTCCAAAATGACGGCGTTGTTTCCGGGAAAGTCTGCGTCGTCTCCACACTCAGAATCGGACTCGCTCTCCGATTCTGTTTCGCTTTCCACTGTTTGTCTGTTGGACAGGCTTGGAGGTACGAAGTTATCGTCGTTGTGACGATGACCCAGTTTACCGTGACCTTTCTCCGTCTGGGTCGATTTCTCGAAGTTGTCGTCAGTCATGACACCTTGGTCTGAAATGATCGTGACATCAACATTTGAAAACGGCCATGTCAACGAAATGAACGAGTAGCTAAATAAAATTAATATATTTCAAAACACACACAGATTACTTCCATTTATCCAATGAAACCTCTATATTATGATACTTTCATGATTTTGTTTATTTATTTTACTTATGGCATTTTTTCTTTGACATTATCGAACTAACAATCATCTCATATTATGCATTACTTTTACGATGATAATATATCAAATATTTACCCGATTGCATAAATTGTATGGTTCTCCTAATACAATAAACATTAAACTGTTACAACTCACAGGTGTAAGTTATGATAGCAAGATGTATTTTAAGCACACCAATTTTAGGGGAAATAGTTCTAAAATTTAAATTAATTGCAACAATTCTTGTCTATTCCAATGGAATTAAATCAATGCATACATCACATTTCTGAAGATAGTTTTGCAAGGGAAAAGTTTCTAGATAAGATCTGTTCACATGGTTCAAGGATTTCATAGAAGACATACAATACATTACTAGCAGTTACTGGTCATTAGTAATAATCATAGTTAAAAGTGGTATAAACGGCAATAGGCCCATCAAAATTGAATTCTAAACACTTTAATTAATATTATTAAGTCAACATCAAAGTGGTAAACACGTTATTAACTCTCTCCATGCTGAAGGCAACCAGATATGCCCTAAAGAGCTGTGCCTGTACCTAATCCAGCAGGGAGAGGGTTAATTAATATTAAATTGCAGATCAAAATAAAAAGCAATTTATCCAAACATTAAATATATTTCAGTACACTGGGAATGCAATGCAAATAACTGGCATAGATATAATGAAAGATAATTTATGTACTAAAATTGAATTTAGAATGTTTTTACCCTACAGTATACCAAGACTACAATTAAAATAGTGTGGGGATGATTCCTCCATGCGCAGAAAGTAAACAAAGATGAAATGTTGTAGGATAAACAGCCATTGGAAGTTGGCGCCAGGCATTGGAACCAGGGGCTTCAGGCATTGGACCCAGGAGCAAGGCAATTGAACCCAGGCGATTAATTTCCTATTTACTGTAGTATCGTGTCCTTAGTCTGACTCCCTCAACGTAACAATGGCAAGACCTACACTGACCAATACCGTAATACAGCAACCCACAAATATTAATTTTATTTCATTTGTGATTAATCTCCTTTCTGCTGTAGGCAACTGGAAAAGCCCAACAGATTGTGCTTAATTCATCAGGGAAAAGGTTAAAGAAATAAACAGTGACAGGAATTAATAGTTTGTTGGTTGTTATTATCCAAACTGAAAAAGACAATGTTTAAGTTTTCCCTCAAAATAACCTGATCTTATCATTCATAATGGCTTAAAATTATGAAGTATTTTAATTGAGTTTCAATATACAATACAGGGTATATACAAAAAATATAATTAAAACTAAAATTAATAGTCTAACTAGATGACTTCCTATTTATAGAAATGAATTGTGCTGAAATTTGAATGAGATTTGTGCAATAGACATCAAAGTTCACGATATATGATGAATATTATGAAATGAACATTAAAATAAAATTTTCAGAATTCATGTAAAAGACACGCAGAGTTGGTTAATTATTTTCCAACTTACCAATAAAATCATCTGCAAACAAATTGGCAAAGTGGTTTAAAAAATAAATAAAAATAACCATCTTATCCTTGTTCACCCTGTTTGCCAAAAGACGAACTTGAAATTTTGTTCTGGATATTCGTGCTATATAAATGTGTACATAGATAGATATCTTAATTTAGTTGGTAAGATCATTGAAAATTATCCTGAATTTTTAAACATCAACAGAATCCAGCATAACTTGTGTATGTGTAAAATTAATGGAATTTGTTTCCCACTTTAGTGTCCTGCCCATGAAGAAAACTCAAACAACAAAGGAAAGACCTGATGAAAGGAAAGAAAACATGTGTACTCAAATAAAAAGAAATGAAATGGCCAAAGATGTAACAGAATGCCATGATGTTCACCCAAAGGGAAACAACCCATGATTAGAATATCTTGTACCACCATATATAAGTAGTGAATTATTCAGACCACTATAACATTTAATTGTTTTAATGCATACCCCACTGGTGGGAATGAAACTATTAAAAAACTGAATCAGAAAGAATGAGCTTAAAGGTATGAATCTCAATCCTGTTTACGAGGTATGAATCTGAATTGAAAAGATTAATGAAATGTGAATCTTCAGTGAAAGAATTACAGAAAATTGAATACCTTCGTCTGAGTATGAATCTGACTCCTCCCTATGAGGTGAATTCTCAAATATCTCGAGATACCGGTGAAGCATTCCACCATATTCCCCGGGTGGGGTTATTGGCCTGTTGTCATCATCGTGAAGTTCAATGTTGTCGGAAGGGTCTTGGAAATAGTTGCTGTGCTTCAAAATAGACTTGAGATTTGCGTTGGAGGAATGTCGCGTCTCTCCCGGTCGTCGTGGCTGATCGGGCCTGGGTGAGAACAGTTCTCGGTTGAACTCTCTGGGAGTGGGAGTGGGAGTGGGAGTGGGAGTGGGAGTGTCGGCACTCTCCGTGTCTACCGGCTGGTCGCTCGGTCCGAAGATAAACTGCACTTCCTTCTGTCTCTTGTCTTCGCTCGCGGACTTTCGTCGCATCTTGTAGCGGTTGACCTGGTATATCTGTTCCGCTTCCTCGTCGCCGAAATCGTCAGAGTCCTCGTCGCCACAGTACACGGGTACCGTCAGTTTTCTCGTGTTGGGTTTTGGATCTGAATTATTCCTACGTAGTTGGCCGTGGTCTCTAGGCTGCCGCCGGTGAGTGCCATACATGTGCCAGTCGTACTCGCGGCTGTTTGCTGGCGGCTGCATGTAGTCGTCTGACTCGTAGTCTGAAGATCGCCGGAACTGTTCCCGCCGGTACCAGTCGCGTTTGTCGGCTCGGCCCGGTGACCTGTCATATGACCGCCTGTGACTGTCGAGATCCGGGGGCAGAGGTGACCGCCTGTTTCTCCTAGGGTCGTCGTCGTACTCTGACCGGTGAGGCGACCGGTCAAATGTCTGTCGCGAGTCGTCCTGGTCGTATTCTGCGTCATATGCCGACCTCCTGTCATCGCATCGTGACGGTGAACGGTCAAAGCTGCTCTGTCGGTCTCTCGAGGACTGGTCAAAGCTGGGCTGTCGATATCTATCTCCTCTCATGGGAGAGCGGTCAAAACTGCCCTGTTGTCGGGACCCTTCCTGATGCCGAGGCCTGGAATTTCGTGAATCTCGCCCATAGTCAACAGGATCGTACCTCTGAGGCGACCGGTCATAGCTTCCCTGTCTGTAGTGGTCGTCCCTCTCCCTCCCCCTTCCTCTCTCCCTCTCCCTCCCATCTTCCCCGTCCCTTGCTCCGTCATACCCAGAATCCTCAGCTCTTCCACGGTTACCCGACATCCTCCGATCGGAATGCCCACGCCCGCCTGACGAGTTTCGATACCTGCTCGCGATAAAAGTCTGAATCACAAATGCGAGAGTCTTCAGACTCAACCTCCTATGCTTGACCGCAGCAGATCTTCCTTTGAACGCCAGCCTCCCCACATCTTGAAGTTTGGAAACCTGCCTCTTCAACTTCGCTCTCAGGTCTGGCTTGGGCGGCAATTCCAACGACTTCTGAGAGAAGTTGCCTGAAATGCGTCGTCCAATTTTCTTGACAGTGCTGGAGGCTCTTGCCAGGGACTGGAACTGGTTGGCTTTGTTGATGTTGGCCTGGTCTTGTTTGATGCGCTGGTACACGGCGATGTTGGCGTAGCTCACCAGACAGACATTCTTGTTCGGATTCAGCGGAGGACCTGGGAGGAGGAGGAACAAGCGCAGGAACTTAGACCGGAACATATTCTACACGTTGAGGTCATCATCATGACATTGCCAGCGTGACCGACTGTGACCTTGACCTTGCATGCAGAATGCGTTTGAAAGTGACTTGTATTTCATGCTGTCCCAAAGCTCATGCAAAATCTGTGGTGAGGTCATGAGTGAATATGACTACAAATACTTCTACTTCTTCCAAGTTCATGCAAAATGACAAAATCGGAGTCATGAATGAATGACTGGACATATTTCTTCTGACATATTGTTTCAAACTCATGCAAAATGCCAAAATCCATGGTGAAGTCATGAGTGACTATGACTGGAAATATTTCTTTCTCTGAGGTGAAGTCATGATTGCAAAAATTTCTTCTGACATACATTGTACTGTTTCAAACTCATGCAAAATGACAAATGACAATACCTGTGGTGAAGTCATGGGTGAATATGACTGCAAATACCTCTTCTGCAGATATATTGTTCCAAGCTCATGCAAAATGACAAAATCTGTGGTGAAGTCAGGAGTGAAAAACACAACTGCACTCATACTGGGCCAGAGATTACGAAACTTGTCTTGCGCACGATTTCACGCTCAACTCAAAGTTTTGTTCACAAATCCACATTTAAAATTTAAGCTTGAGCAGGAAATTGTACTCCAAAAAGTTTTGTAATCTCGTGGCCGGGTCAAGTTTGTGCAGTCAAATATTGGTGTTACTTTGACATTTACTTGTGGATTTCCTTCGTGATGTATAAATGCAACGTGGATATAATGTTCAAGATGACATGCCTCAAGATGGCTAGGAACATAAATGTGACAAACCTATAAACATTGTGATCACCAATGCAAACTGAAATTGGCAGTTACTGAATCAATGCCAATGCAATCAAATTTGAAAGTGTCATGAAGTGTCATGAAAGAGAACATTCCTGTTGGTGAATTAACATTCCAATGGAGGTTAACACGAAATAGAAATACTTGTACAATTCTTCCAATACCAATATGGACATCATGAGAAAGACGTTCAAATTTGGAGAATATCCTGGAGATGATCATCCAGATGTGGATAGAATAATACTTGAATATAAAACTGGTAGAATTCATAAAGTGCAGTCCAAGTTTGTGAACCAATACAAACAGAGAATACAGACACATCAAAAGCAGACGGTCAAAGTGACATTGTATACTGATACATGGTAGAATCATGAAACAACATTGAAAAGGAATGTTATACTCAAACATATTCATCTTAATCAACAATTTGATCATATTAACAAGTATTCTACAATTAATTTGGAAACCAAAATGGAATACAACCTGATTTCATTCTTTCTTAAAATGGCTTGTAATCGCAAAAAGCTGGGTTTTTTAAATAGCTGCCAAGTAGGAAGCGTTGTGGTAGTACATGACCAAAAAATAATATTGAACAATTTCCATGTGTTAGTGATTGTTTTTGCCAAGTTGATCGAAATGAGATGAAATCTATATGTGGGACTGTGAATAAATAACACAGTGTTGTACTACATTATAATTACAGCGTAATTGGTCAACCAAATAGTATGTACTGGTTAACTATAATATCAAAAATTGATTACTTCAAAAATAAAAAATAAATAATAATAATAATATTGGTAATAATAATAATAATAATAATAATAATAATAAAAATTGAATCAATTCGTACAATTACAAAGGAATTTTTAAAGGATATCCTACCTCTGGTTTCAACTTCAACCACATTTGTGGTATCCCTCATTTGATGCGTCTCTTCTGAAAAACAAAAATGAAGAATAAAAAATAATATAAAAACAACTATCACAGCCACTAACTGGTAAATAATGTTGGTAACATTCACATAAAAAGAAGTACAAGGAAAAATAAAACAAACTGAAGTTTAACATCCACATGATCATTTGTGAACATTTCAACTTAATAAAATGAAACTTATTCTTTCAAATATTTTTTAATTGTGCAAAATTCAACCAAATAAGTAATATATTGATACTGAAATAAGCTACAATTGTGCTGATAATTATACCAATGTCTCTCGCCATAATAACAATCTTAATGACAGCAAACGTAATGTCATATATTCAACAACGTGTGATTTATTCAGCAAAAAATCCTATATCGATATATTTTATATAATTTATCACCACGTCTCATGCCATAAAAAAAGGAAGAAAGATACCTGAAATTTAATGTTCCGCCAGAGAGGACATAGTTATCATAATCCATCATGGAATTCCTGTGGTTCTGCTATAAGTGTTATAGAGAGACTTGGCCCACACTGTAATCTACTCAGGTACCGTTACCTTGGGGCACGTTGCCTAGCAACATGGTCGCAATCAACAACTGCCATGCATAATTAACACGACGGTGAGAATGATGCGCGAAATCAAAGATGGATAGGCTGTTAATTAAAACTTGGATGCAATAGATGGACATGCATGTTTAATATCTCCTGATGAGTTTTTCTCACCCAAGTTAAGTTAGTTGTTGGACAATGTTGGAACGTGTAAATACGGTCTGAAAATCTGCGACCTTCAACATTGACTGTGGTAGTTATAGGACCTGGTGGATAAGATTTAATGGACAGAAGGTAATTTTCGCCGCCCACTACACTCCACTCGCACAATTAATTCCATTCATTGTCCATCAGTTTATATCCTGATTCCCTGTTCCACGGACCGATCGTAGCGCTACAAGCATTCTGCTACCCATGGAAGTATAATTTGAACATAATTCCCCCCCCCCCCCCACCCCCTAATATGTGGGATTCTGTTAAAGGCCATATAGATTAATCCTCTTCCTGTGGTAATTGGGACTAGGATTAATCTAACAGTTAAATTAGATGTTGCTTCCTTAATTGTGCATACCTAGAGTTGATGCATCCACAAGAAGCCGTGATTGGTCGACCAATTTCTTTTCTTTCTCAGTATTTAGCTCTGAGCTGGGTGCCTCCACTAGTGGGTGAAAGTGAAAGCATATAAGCGTGGGCTTAACAAAAATGGAAATAAAACAACAACACTGACTAATGGCTTCTGTCCATGATGCTCCTATTAAAGGCATACAAACTGGAGTTATAGATGCAAAGTATATTCATTTAGTATACGTATTATGGCTTTTGTACCTCAAGAAATCTCTTCCCCAAGATTTCAGTGGTAAAATGGTTAATGTATCGACCACGAGCTGCAATGGACATTGTCATCTTCAGTTATGCAGACAATACTGCAGTTAGTGAAGATGACAATCAGAATTGCCTGCCATAATCAGAATTTGTTTTGAATTGGGGTTTAGATCCACTCTCAAGATTCACTTATGTCATGTTTTGTCAGTTTATGGCAGGAGGAAATCCTCAACATTCGTAGTGCTGAATGTTGCAGTAAACCTGTGAGCTCTGGCTGGTACTGACAAGACCAAGGATGATAACTGCATTGCCACTTTACAGACAGCGCATCCTATCAATATCACGTCAGAAAGGTGACTTTCGCGAACATTGATGCCGGGCTCCAGGCGCAGGACTTGAACCTGGAACCTTTGGCTCCAGAGTCCAACGTTCTACCACTGCGCTACCACCCGTCCTAGAAATCACTTAATGCATTTCCAAATGAACTTGCATTTCCTGTTTACGATTGAACCAAATCTATCATCCATTTTACCAGACAAGTTAAGTTTATTTCTGCGAATTGGGGCTACTCATGGATAATTAAGTAAAATGAAAACATTGATAACTATCTGGATGTCAGGTATATGAAGCTGGTTGAATACAAAACTTGTTTAGAAAAATTAAATGTAAGTAGTTTGATATAAAATTTTGTTTGATTATTAAATCACAATCGGTCAACCATCTGTGATTATCAGTCAGGCATAGCAACACACAACTGTGATGTCATAGCAACACACAACTGTGATGTCATAGCAACACACAACTGTGATGTCATAGCAACACACAACTGTGATACCAGTGGGGAAAACAAGCACAGGGTCAGGGGGCTGTAGGCCCATAGCTACATCCAAGGCAAATAAATTGACCCCTGGACGAATAAATCAGCAGATTTCCACGGATCCGCCAGAATCTGGGGGCTGCAGGCCCCAATTTAAGCCATGTCCAGGGCAAATAAATTGACCCCTGGACAAATAAATCTGTGGATTTCCACAGACCTCCACAGAAAATTGCCATGCTTATATTGTATGCCTTTAATAGGAGAATAATTGTATTTCAATGTGAAAACGTATAATTAAAATAAGGAATGTGATCAAACACCAAATGGACTTCTAGGTGTGCGCCTGTGGGCAGCGTGACTAAGTGATGTCTATATTTTAAAAAATAAATAGCATGCACATCTTTAACCCTCGACAATTCGACATTCCCTAATCCAGCATGGAGAGGGTTAAAGTATGTTTTAAAAATAGCAGACATTTCAACAAATAAAAATGACATTAAGTGATATCACAAAGAAAGGGCATGTAATAGTGGAAGTTGAATCGGTGAAGAATAAAGTGGCTCAAATAGTGAAATCTATGGATTTTTTTTTAAAGGATATGGTGAAGAAAGAATAGCTGGTGTGAATTTAGTTGGATCAAACACAATTTGTAATGTTCGAACAAACTTCCTATCATTCATCCAATCAAAAGCTCCGTAGCAATTAAATAAAAACTGAAAAATAAAAATAAAGATGCAACCACTTACTGTCCATCTGAGGCAGATAGCCGGATCCCGAGTGTATTTCCAGGAATTCCTGGTAGACCTCCTCCTCGTCCTGTCGGTCCTCTGGTTTTGGCAGCGTGATCTGCGTCCTGTCCAGTGGTAGCTTGACCTCCAGGATGTTAGACATTCTTCTCTCGTCCGAATCTGGAATTATAGCTTACCGTAATTATCCTGTTAATTCCAACCCTCCAATAGTTTAAACACTATAATTAATTGTCGAAAAGAATAATCCTAAAAAATATGAACATACCCAGTTTGGTAAATGGAAACATGACCAATGTTCTAATTGTTCGTACAATATTTTTATGCTCTCACTCATGGTTGGGGTTTGTTTTTAACCACTTTCAAGATTCTTTCACTTATATCACGGCTTGTCAGGAGGAAACCTGCAACATCCGTAGTGCTGAATGTTGCAGTAAACCTGCGAGCTCCGGCTGGTAATGACAAGACCAAGGATGATAACTGCATTGCCACTCTACAGACAGCGCATCCTATCAATATCGCGTTAGAAAGGTAAC
>JAUTBT010081040.1:0-12875 GCA_032361225.1 Lepetodrilus schrolli | reverse complement strand
AGATAGAGAGAGAGAGAGAGAGAGGGGGGGGAGAGAGAGAGAGGGGGAGAGAGAGAGGGAGGGGAGAGCGATTGGGGAGAGAGAGGGAGAGAGAGACGGATGGGGAGAGAGAGAGAGAGAGAGAGAGAGAGAGAGAAAAAGAAAGGAAGCAGACAGACATACTTGAGTATGCCACCTTCTGGCTGCAAAGGTTTAGATGGACCATAATCTTCGTGCGGTCAGTGCAGACGTCCATGTAAGTACTGGCTGTACAGACATTGCCTGAGCCGGAGTCGTATGTGTAGGCGAATGTCCCCAGTAATGCATCTGGACACTGAACGTAGGCTCTAGACACTGCATCTGTCAATATAACAACACAATAGTAATACATAATATGTTGAATCTGATTGGCTCATGTAGTAAAACGTGTTGACTGTTGACGGGTTGCGACGCATGCCCTAAAGACTACCTAGATATTAACGTGCGGCTGTTAAATGTTAACTACGATTTGTGTATCATGTGTGATTCTCCACCGATTTGTTGAGTATTTTGTTTATGATCATTGACAATAAAATGTTTCTTTTACATTCGTGGATTACAGTGGGCACATCGGCTGTTTTGTTCATAGCCAAATGAGCATTTATAAATTTTCATTTATAAATACCCCAGTGAACGTAAAAATACCATCCTTAAATAACACATTGCCAATCTAGAGAATTAAGATTTACAAAAGCATAGCAGGATATTTAGCAATTAAAGGCATACAATCACGGTTTGTTGACATGTTTCATGGTTAAACGCATTTACCTATAAGTATGTGTAATTTATTTGTCTACATAAGTATATTGGACAACAAGGTACATTTTCCCACTGGTTTTCAATATTTTCATATTTTATATATTTCTTTTTATCTCGCGATAATAAATACGATTGTTAACGATATTACCCGCTTAAACGATTTTGAATCTATTTAAAATGTGTACCTTCGATCTCGGGACAGGCAATGGTCATAATTCTTAATGAACAATAATCAATGCAATCAGTCTTTAGGACAATAGTGTCTAACTCGCCAGTCTTATGGAACGTAGTTTCCAACTCACTAGTTTTAATGAGGATGTCCTGTGTTCCCATGCCGTACGGAGTTGTTTCGGTGCAGACAGAACTGGTAGCCACAGAGTTTCCGGTCGGAATGACTTTGATTCGCCAGTAATTGGCATCCGAGAGCTTGACTGAAAACAAATCCAGCAAATTGGTTCTCGTGGGTATGCTGAGTTTACATATACATATAGCTGCGGTTACGTAGCTCTATTTTGCACTCTAGGCATAGGCAGACTTTCAAACGCTGGTAAATCATAAATAAAATAGTACTAAGGGTAGGAATGTATATCACTACGGATCGATACACTAAGCATTTAGCTTCAATCCTGCATGCGTATTTTTCCAAATTGTCTACTCTTTCATAAACACCCAGAGGGCTTCGGTTGAACTCCACTCATTTTCAACTTCCATTTTCTCGCCCAAGTTAGTCAGTGTTGGTTCTAAATTGTAATATTGAGCTCAGATATGCAAATTATTCGCGCATGCTCATGAACTACTACCTCCCGATAAAAAACTGTTCTGAGCATGTGCGAATCTAATCACGTAATCGGTAACGACCCTGTGTGGAGCTAAACAGGTCAAACCAATATGGCGACCCGCATGCATTTGAAAAGTTGGGCCGTTCAACAGAAAGCCTCTGGATATTTATGAAAGAGTAGACCATTTAGAAAATACGTATGCATAGTTGAAGCTAAATGGTTAGGAAATCGATCAGTGGCGTCAGACATGCCTGCCCCTTGTTTATTTGTGAATTATGAGCGTGTGAAACTCCGCCAATGATCCTAGGCGTACTATAAGAATTCACACAACCGACAATATCCGTAGCTCTAAGTCAAAATCACATCTTTAGTAAGGAGACGCTGAGATCTATATACATGTAGTCTAATATCTACTTACACTGCAGAATCTTGAAAGCAGCTCTAAACCCCGATTTCTAAAAAAACAAAACAAACAAAAAAACGTCCACTGCACCAACCCGCACTATGTCAGACCATCACAGTGTCAGTGACTACTTATACGGTGTGAAGAAGATGTAGAGAATATTAACAGTCATCGTAAAACAGTCTAAAACTCTTACCTGTTGCATGTTGCAACTTGTACTTTACATCTGCGGTTAACTGCGTAAGACCATCGAAGCAGGTGATGATGTCGAGCTGGTTGTTCAGAATCGTCACCGTGGTGGTAGACCTGGAAAACAATTCAACCTGTATCTCGTCTGCATGTTAAGTGGGCCTGCGTGTACACGCGTGAAACTGTAAATTGCCTTCTCACGACAAAGTACCCATGCAGCCAATGATACACTACCCTCCGGCCACAGACTCGGTGCTACTGCACGCTATTACGGCGTCAAAGAAGCACTGGGCCCGTAGTTTTGAGGATGCTGAGTGTAAGACAACTACGAGATGTCGTTAGGAAGGGCTACCACTTGATCTAATTTGCTACAAGATATATTGGTGGGCGATAGTCGTGGTGTTTGGTGAGTGACGGGTTGGCATCATATATAGAGAATCTCACCCAAGTGTCTTGGAATATCAAATATATCAACACGAGTCGTGAAAGTCATTAAATCCGAGGCTTTGCCACATCATAAAGATATTACCGTGATGTCAAAGCTTTAATCTGCTGTGCATTTGCACTGTGACATCATAGCAATGCTACGACATCACAATTCTAGCGATGACATCACAATGGCTGAACAATCAAATACTTTTTTTGTCCACAGTAGATAACATATGCTAATGAGTAATTCATAACCAATCAATGATTTCGAAAAGCGTTATCACCTGTAGGATACCATTGTTGTCCTACTGACGTTATCTCCTATGGGAGGCAGTATTTGGTGATAATATATGATATTAGTAATACCAATTCAGTGTTCTGGTTCAGGGTAAATATGCAAGTCTAATCTAGGTGATAAATTGTGATATTCCAAAAGTTACATACATCTATATCGCTTGTTCCGTTTAAGTAAATCGATTCCGTTTACGTCAGAATGGTGGGCCTACTGTCACACTACATCTCTTGCCAGAGGATGTAAAACACCAACCTAGCTAAACTACTCAAATACATTCTGAGGTAAATACGAATTTACACGATGCCATCAACATCAAAGTGTATAAAATACTGTTTATTTATCTTAATAATAATAATACTGTGAACATATATATTGCGCCAGTTCCACGGACTAAAGCTGATAGCGCTACATTATATATTACCCCGGTCAGTGGATCAGTGTGCTCTCATTTATACGAACTAACCGTAGTATTCGCTTTATACTAACGAACCGTAGTATTCGCATTATACAAACTAACCGTAGTATTCGCTTTATACTAACCGTAGTATTCGCTTGGTTCCATCGAGTGTTTCACAGTTGAAGATGATGTTTCCGTAGTTGTACACGGACGGGATCGTGACTGTCGACGCCGTGAATGTTAATGTTCCCATCGTGCTGCTGTACCACGCCCCAACCAGGTCGGAGGGGAATGAGCACAAACAATCTGGAAATGGCCATGTTTAATATTAGTGTGAACAGAAAATACACTGACGTAGTTAGTGCTCGACGATATCTTATGAAAATATTTCTACTATCTGATCATATCAGGATGAGATGAATGCATCATTGCTAAAACAAGTCTCAGTTATCTGTAGTTCTTCATATGATTATATGAGGGGCGACTGTCCATAATATAGAAAATAAATATTATGTTCGAATAATTAGACGAAAACATGTTGACAAAATTGGATATAGTCTTCTTTTTTTTAAGGGGTATGATGTTTAAAAAAATTATTTACAGGAACAATGTAGTTCTAGGTGTTAGAAATTATAGAGGGTTGGATGGAATTATTTGAGAATTAAGGTATCTTAGGATCGTCAGATTAGGATTAGATTTAATGACACTGAACGAAACGTCCGTAAAATATGTCAAACCTATCATGTAGTATTGCTTCTATACTAGCCTGGTGGGAAATCAATTGTAATCCTACTGATTGGTAAGGTTTATCCCTACTAGTATACCCCTGCAATCCAGTCTTAGTAAACTATTTTCGAAGGATATATAGTGAATAGAATTAATAGTCAATCGGCTAATCTCTCTCTCTCCCCCTCTCTCTTTCACTATTCTCTCTCTCCTTCTACCTCTCTCCCCTCTCTCTTTCACTACTCTCTCTCTCTCTCACTCACTCTCCCCTCTTTTTCACTACTCTCTCCTTCCCCCTCTCTTTCTCTCTCTCTCTCTCTCTCTCTCTCTCTCTCTCTCTCCTGCTTTCTAAACTGCATCACATTGCAACAAAACATAACGCGAAACAAAGCACAGTGACAATATAGTAACAGAATGATATGCTGTCAATGAGCAAGCATTTCATAAAGATTGAAGACATACCTGCGTTTGGGGCAATTACTGCCAAGATCAGCAACACCACCACGGATCCCCCCATGATGGTAGCGAGTATACACGCAATGTGTTTCTGTGTTCTCTTTATTCACATAGTCGTCGTCATTTTATCTCCATGTCCGCTGTAAAAGGCCTCGCCGTCCAATGTAGCCACTCGGACAGTCCGTTAGGAACTAACACATGTCGGTAACTACGGACATACGTATCCGTCCGGTATGGCCAATCATAAAGAACAAATGCCATTACACATGACCAGCACCTTGACTGAAATAATTCTTTCTTATTCACGAAGGCAAGATTATAGGGCGCAGTAGATTCGTTAAGACGATTTAGGATTAACAACGATAATCCAGTGTTAACGTTCGCTTATTGGAAATATTTGGTTGGAAACGTGTCAGTTTCAATTGCGCGGTAGTGAATAACAGCATCATCCGTAGACATCATAACTGGAACGTGCATGTACATTGAACGTTTAGGCCATGGTTCTCTGTCAATCTACCATTCCATTGAACGCTCAAGTGCTCTTCCGCTTTGGATGTCGAACCGGAAGCTTTGCAGCGGGGTGGGCTTGTGAACATGCTCCATCTCGGCGTGAGTGTATTGCCTCTACCCCTTGTATGACTGTGTCATTTGTTCATCAACTCCAGCGAGCTGAATGCTTTCTATAGGAATTTATAAAAAAACGAAATACAGTGTCCACTCCACGGTGTATGGAACTATTTAATACAATTTTCTAGTCAAATCTGCTAAATATCTAATATTATTTTCAGGGAATAAAAAAAAATAGTGATTCAGTGGGGGTGGGGGTGAGTGGGTTGGGGGGAGGGGGGGGGGCTTTATTTTATTTGTTCTTCTTGTTGTTCGTTGGTCGTCTTTTAAATGGCTTATATTGTCATTTCACTATTTACATTTCTCAGTTAGTGAAAGACATATATATATATAATATATAACCGAATCGGTCAAATATTTGTATGGATTCCCAGTTTTCTTTGGTAGATATGATAATTCCCCAAGCAGGATCTAAATACTAAATAGAGCACTAAATGACAAGAAACGAGTAGGTAAAACTTAATGAACAATTGTGTTTTATTAACAAGTCCGGTTGTTCAGAAGGAGAGTTTAAAAACAGTTAACAACCAATATGGCAAAACAAGTAAGCTACTAAAGAGAGTCAGTATCAAGCACCCACGTGTAGCAGGAGAGACTGCACTGAACCACCCCGTTGTTAAGTTACTTGCAACCTGTTTCTAAAACTCCACTAATCGGCTTAATCAGCTTTGAACAACCGGGTCCAGCTGGAAACCCCCCTGCAATGAGGATACATACATAGAACAGTTACTATTTAATGACAGTCATAGCCAACTCAAGATCCAGTGGCTATATTCTACATGGCAACAAATCGACATACACATGTACACAAATATACACATTAACACTAGTATTATCAAGGTGTCTCTGGTTTCAAATAAAATACATGTAGTTATACGCTAAATCAGACACCATATGGACAGCAACATATGTAACCATGCTAGTCTATAATGCAAGTAATTTCATCAGCTATCAGATGTCAGTTATTATTTGCTATAATGTCAATGTAAGCAATAACATAGCGGTACATGAATACATTCTGAATCCAAGGATTACATAGAAGTCTAATCAAGGCCTAGAACCAACCACATTATCATGTAAAAAGGACACATGAGTTGAGAATGTTCAATCTCACAATTATTCAAATCAAATCTTAAACCCATTTGGTCCACTGACAAGACAAAGTCATTTGAATTCCCAGTCACCACAGAAACTAATTAATTATTTCAAAACAGTTTCTGAACATCAAAAAACGAATATCAATGTAACATATTTTTTTCCCGTCGATAAATATACAATATGTCGACATTAATCACCAATTCTTTTCACCAAAAATATGATACTAAAACTGTTTTGCAAACTCAACGTCCATCAGCCATAGTATTCATAAAACATCTTCTGACTTGGCTTGTTCTAACGGTTCGTCGTTTGACCTTCGTGTTCGGACGGTCGGCATTTCGTGAGATGGTGCCAAATGTCTATGACGATGATCATCAGAATGTATGCCCTTATCATCCATGGACTTTGTGATAACTATTGGCGGTACGACACCTTCGCGGGAAGAGGTACTAGCGTAGTCCTTGTCCATAATCTTTCTTAATCTCTTGATGTCTACTCTCATGTTTATTATCTCTCTAAGGATATATGTCATAGTTTCGTCGTTTGTCATCGGTCTATGTGATCCCTTCCCTTCTTCTAACAGATTGTCTTTCCGGAGCACCTCCTTGCCCTTTTCCAGCAGAATGTTCTTGGCTTCCGGGTACTCCTTTAGTGCGTCCCACAGATCGTTCTTCTGTAGACAGAATACATCTGAATAGCCCACACTACGTACGCTGGCCGTTCTTCGGTTCCCAGTTTTGCTTCCAGAGATGTCGAGGATACTCAATTCGCCGAATACCGCCCCGTCCGTGAGGGTGGCGAACACGGTCAGGCCGTCATCAGACACAACCTCCAACTTCCCACGTTTGAGGATGTACATTTCCTTCCCGATATCTCCTTTCTTGCAGATGTAGTCTAGCGGGCTGTAGACCTGCAGGCGTAGCTTCAGCACCAGTTCCACCAGCAGTCCCGGCTCGCAGTCCCGGAAAATGGAGACCCTCCTGAGAGTCTCCAGGTGCACGTTGATGGCAATCTCCGCGCGAAGCTTCTCCGGAAGGACGTCCAGCGTGTGCTTGTCCTCCATGGACTGGGTGTTGTTCCACGTGTAGCTGAACCACCTCACCACGCGGTCTTGGAGGTCCTTCCCTATCCTTCTGACCATCATGTACCTCTTCACGGCCTCCACGTCGTGCTGGAACTCATTCCTGGAAACATTCATTTGGTTGATGATGGATCCGATGTTTCCGAAGATAGTGGCGAAAATCATGACCCCAATGAGACTGTCGATGATGCAATAGCACACAGATTCGGGCCTTTCCGGCATGGGGGTATCTCCTATTGCGGTCAACGTCAACAGCGACCAATAAAAGCAATGCAGGTATTTATTCACGAACAGTTTATTATGGTCTGCGATGTCGTTGTACACCCAATCGTCTGAACTCAAGCCGAGCTTTTTGCTAATTGCAAAGTAAATACAGGCATTCCAATGAATCACTATTAATATGTTCAGAATCAGGAAAAACAGACGGAATATTATCGGGAACGTTGTCTTGGTAACAGACTCAGAGAAGAACTCCGTGGCACGCCAAATTTTTAGGAAGCGATTCATCCTGAGGAGGGGATTGGTGCCCACGCCCTTGACCCAGTAGAGCAGCTCCAGCGGCAGTATAGTCAGCACGTCCATGATGAACCTCCACGAATGCAGATATCTTCCCCGGAGCCTCTGCATATCCGACACCATGATGCCCTTCTCACGGAATTCTGAAATAAAGTGAAACACCTACATGTACAGGCCGAGGTGGTTGAGGTGGTTGAGGTGGTTGAGGTATGTGTATAAGAATTCTGTGATAGGGCATTACAATAATACACACATTGAGAATACTCAATATATATTTGTCATCTTCATATTAAGATAGTCGGTCATCTTCAATGTACGTGGCGGTGGGCTGATGGATAGTGGTTGGACGAGTAGCCAAAATGAACTAATCAAAGATGGAGGTGTCGTCGGATTGATATAAAATACTGTTCTCCGTTATTGGATTGTTTCTAGATCAGATCGACAGGTGTCATAAAATAGGAATGTAATTTCCAAGGCTCAGTGAACGAAAGACCGCCCGACACCACGAGCAGTAGACTGCTACTCAGACAATTCTTGAGATGTATTTGATGACTGCCTGATGCCTTGCATGGAATGGGGAAACTATTTTGACAGAGGTGTACCTCTAGTGGTGGACACCATAAATAGTTGGGAATTATTGAAACTATGCACAGATTCATAGCTATGGGAATATGGTATCTCAATGTTTGGCATATCTGACGTTGTCTACAATGTAATTGGTTTTGTTTCTACTGGAAATATTTAGAGGATAAAGGTACTAGCGCATATACTTAACGTCATACTTCGTAGTGGAAATGTTCAAGAGGAATAGTGTAAAGCTATTATTTGGCCACTATACAAGAAAGGTCCTGTATATTACCAATTATATATTACCAATTATCGGAAATGTTTTTACAAGAATACTTAACGATGGATTTCAAGAATGTTATACATGAAAATCAAAGCGGTTTCAGAAAAGGATACGCAACAGTTGATATTGTTTTCAAATTACATGGAATGATTCAAAAATATCTTTCTAAATCAGGATGAAGATTTTATTGCTTCTTCATTGACCTTTCGCCGGCATCCTCTGATTGTTTAAATCATCCTCATAATTATGTGGTACAGACAGATCAGTGACGGCCTTCATGGAAACTGTTTAAATGCTATTAAAAATAATTATTCAAAACATTCTACCGTTGTTTAACGGGTACGAGGCAATGGTGTATGATGAGCCCTCTACCCTTTTTTACTTTTTATCAACGAACTTGTTGCGGAAATGTCAACATCGGAATGTAGAGGGACTTCTATATGAGAAGAAGCCTCGAATATGTGTTCATTGTTGTATTGGGATGACGTGGCTAATACGTTAGACTCTATTGGAAGACTACAGCATCAAATCAATTGTCCAAGTAATGTCTGTGATCTATCTCTTAATATGAAATAATCGCAAGTTATTGTGTTTCCAAATGGTGGATATTTAAGAAGTTATGAGAGAGAAGTGGTTTTATAAAGGAACAGAAATTTAGGTTGTTTCTTTCTAAAAGTATTCAGGATTGGTATTTACATGAAAAGCTGTGTGGACACGTTCAACTTTCTGTTGCAGGTTTCCTCCTGCCATAAGCTGACAAGCCGTGATATAAGTGATAGAATCTTGAAAGCGGCTCTAAACCTCAATTTAAAAAGAAGAAGAAGTAAGGACGGCGTAAAACGTAGACAAGTTAACCCTCTCCCTCCTTGATTAGGCACAGGCACTGCTTATTGGGGCATCTCCGGTTGTCTTCAGCATGGAGAGGGTTAAACAAGAACATGTGGGATGCCACGCTATCAAATGAATTACTGCGGTTTTTTAGAGTACCTAGTCTGCTCAATAATATCCCGTCTATAATGTAGACAGCGTCAGAGAAGTAGTCGAAGCACCGCCAGATGGGTACCAAGTAGTCATCGCGCATGTCCGAGTACACCGCCCTCATGATGATCACGATAATGTTGTAGTAGAAGGCCATCGTCACAAACATTGTCCAGTAGTAGTAGAAGTTGTTCTCCGGATTGATGACCAACTCCTGCCAAAATCTGTAACAGAAGTATACGTTTAGGTCACTATAATACTCGGAGAGGATCCTCTCTAATAATTAACATCAGATCCAAAACTGATGCTCCTTGGATATACATTTGACGAAAACTATGGCGATCTAACCGACCAAATATTCGAAGAGCGAAAATGAATATATCTGACTTTAATTAAATGATTATTGGCGAGTGTAATTTATTATGAAAACCGAAAAATAATGTCACTGATTGCTGATTGGCTTAGACAGCGTGTAACCACGAATTGGCCTCAATATCGAGACCGTAATCAGCTGGTGATGTCCGTGCATTTAATTTGTCGTGCCTATTTGTATGAGACAGGAGACAGTAGAAACATGTGCCGATTGTGTTTCTTTTGTCGTCGACTACAACAAACTATTGATGCCACTGATTGTATATAGTGAAGTGGGGAACAGGGGTGCTTTCAGGCTGCAATACTTATTACTACGTCGTGCTATGTAGTGCTACGGATACCGTTCATCCAGCATATGTAGACTATGTAGTACTACTATTCACTTCCGTTCTGGACCCCAAAGCACGAAGGGAATGGACTGGACGCATGCGCAAACCGATTTCCTTCTATTTTTCGACTAACCCGTTCAGCCAACCACTACTCTGTAGAACAGTAGCATGGTGTTGTGTAGTATAAGTAGTGCAGTCTGAACGCAGCCCTGGAGAAATGGCATGATGCCAACAGTGTTTTGATATAGAAATATGTGTAGGTTCCTATTTATTGTCACTAATCGTAAAACACATGACTTTAGCCTTTCCATCTTGGCTGCGTTAACATCATGACTAAAAACTTTAGAATATCCATTATGCCTGACTGTCCAGCTGCAGGTCTACCAAAGAAAACTAACATCTTCTACACTCCAAGAACCTGTAGAATTCTACATATACTTTGCCACTGAAAATGCAGGATTTACATCATTCAATTTCAACAGAGATCTAGGTTATAAAAAGAATAGACCATGCAACATCATACACGCGTCACAATGGACCAACAGTATGTTGTCTGCAATTATGTGACACAAACAGTAAAATTATGTCATGACTATCCTTCAACATATGTTGGATACTAAATACATATGATTTCATTGAAGTTATGATATTAGACAAACAAAAATTGGCATTCGAACATATCACCTTTTGCTGAATAGGGTGGATAATGATAGCGACGTGTCTTGACCCTTTTCTCTGGCGGCTACTGTATATCTCTTCAAGAACGGGTCTACTTCCACCACAACGTCCCTGAATCTTCCCCCTTTCTGTGTGACGCTATGTACCTGTCATTGGTAAGAGGACATTGATATTAACTATTATCACCCAATGCTGTCTTTTCGCAGTAGATATCGCTTTCAAATAACAATCAATATCTACAGCAGTAGATATCGTTTCACCCAATTCTTGGTATATTTGATTGTTTATTTGATTGTTCTACCACTGTGATGCCATGCTGTAGATATCGCTTGATCCAAGTATTTGATTGTTCAACCATTGTGATGTCATCGCTACAATTGTGATGTCGTAGCATTGCTATGATTTCACAGTGCAAATGGACAGCAGCCTAAAGATTCGACTTCACAGTAAAATCTTTATGATGCGACATTTTTCTTCTTTAATGACTTTAAATTGATATTTGGTGATAAATAGAATCTCACCCTCGTATCTTGGAATATCAAATATATCAACACTCGTCGATGATTGTTATTAAATCCTCGGCAAAACCTCGGATTTAATAACGTTAACGACTCGCGTTGATATATTTGATATTCCAAGACACTTGGGTGAGATTCTCTATTTATATGAGCGAACATATTGTACGAAAACATTGTATAGATTTAGTATACCATCTTTGGTTCGTCAGTATCAGCAGATGCTCGTAAGGGTATAATTTGGTCCTATCAGATATAGTATATTCTGATTCTAATCTTGATTAAATTACGATAAATATTCAAATAAAATAGTCTCTAGTATTGATAGGCATGCTGGCCTTTTATAGAAACGAATTTAACATAGGAATGCCTTACCCTAGCTATTGCTACTCCCCAGTTGAGGAGAGCTTCGGATTTGGTACGCTTTAGGCGAGTCATGATCCTTGAACCGCAATAGGGTGTGCACAATTTTACATTCCGAAGAGTTATGAAATTATTTTACGACTAAGCAACTTAGAGCCATAACTGCATACCGTTACAATAACGTGACGTCATAAACAGTGATTACGTTGGCATGTGGGTCATTCCACAGTAGGCTATGTAATAGAAAACAAATGCAGGCCTAATAAAGAAATCAGACGTCGGAAACCATGAAATATGAATATTTCATCACTCTACACGAATGCCGACGAATTCTACATGATTGAGCGACCGAAATTGTAAAACCTGCATCATTACTCTAGGCCCTATATATGTTTTAGAATTAGGAGATAAACTGTTCCTATTGCAAATTTCCCGTGAGGTTATCGATGTTAAACAGGTGGGACTTTTATAGTAAAGATGACATCCCTGTAAGTAATCCTGAATTGATATTGGCCTCTGTTCACGAATGCACCTCCAAATCTCAACGTTTTCTAATGTAATTTATTAATAGCTATAGGCATTCCTTATAAGTTGGTACTCTCTCTTTCGTAAAACTGTACTATGCTATACATATGCTCATTCGAAATATGCTAGCCATTAGATATGTACCCAATGACATTGTTTTTCTTCATTTCATTCGTTTAGATTCGTAGGAAACGACATTAATATTATAGGATGTTAACATCCTGTTTATCAATCCCCTCTCATGAGGTAAATTAAAGTCTTGTTAAATGTCTTATGTGTATGAGAATAAAATAATAAAGTTTAAATCAACAGCAATGTAGAACTTTTTAAATGGGTAATAGGTCACAGTCTGTAATCTTGGTACCGGTAATATATACTACTCACAATTTGATAACGATCATAGAATCGTTTTTACGAAATCACATGCAATTTTGGTTACTGCTTTTGATGCACAATATATTGTCAAAATGACATTCAATCAAACATAAAACA
>JAUTBT010081029.1:0-12878 GCA_032361225.1 Lepetodrilus schrolli | reverse complement strand
GACCATCAGCACGGGAAAAACATGTTTAAGCATTATTGTGGGATGCTTGATGTTCGGAGTGGCCTAAATGTGTTGTGATGACTTTTTTCATTAGTCCATAGTTCGGGAACAATTATATGATACCTGACAACTGTCTAATTTACCAAGTCATATTTTTATTTCATATTAAAAGGTGTGGAGTTTTTATTTTGACTCAGTATAATTTAATGCCTAAATCCATCGCGGAATACCATGACTGGTACATGCGTTTATAATAAGAAAATGATGAAAGGAAAATAATAAATAATAGTCGCGAGTAGTACGTTTGGAGACCATGACCTGCTTTAACGAGTTGTTGTGCTGGTGTTGTTGTTGTTGTTGTTGTTGTTGTTGTGGCTGTTGTTGAGAAATACTATCATGCTTATTCTTGATGTGTCGTTTTAATGAATCGGACCAGATGTATTCTTTTCCGCAGAATACACGGAATACACAAGAATACATCCTTATCCAATGACGTTCCGATGCTATATGACGAAGTATATATATATATATATATATATTTATTTTTTATTTTTATTTATTTATTTATTTTAAAAATGTCTAAACACGCATTTAATTTAGAAAAGTTATATAATATATAGACTCACCTCACCTGTATAAAGACCAGTGAAATATATACACACATGTATAATAGAAAATGTTAAAAGGGAAATAATCATAATAAATAATAGTCACGAGTAATACATGTTGACTTAATTAATCTATATAATAATTTATAATAAATACTATGAATTTTCATATATCGGTTTTGTTCTTATGTACCCTGTGAGTGTCCAGAATAGAATATACACTCCATATGTAAAAACGCGGGAAGAGGTAATCAGGTGTAGCGCAGCGCAACCTAGTTGCAGCCCATGGGAATAGTTGCACCACACAACGGCTTTAGAAATCTAGAAGAAAAGACCAAGTAGCTAGGTACAATGAATGAACGAATGAATTAATGCTTTACGTCGCAGCGGGAATATTTCACACATGGACGAGGTACAAACACACACATATACAAGAGGTGACAGATGATACAAAAACGGGGCATTTACAATGTAAAACAATACTTCTACAAAATTTACACTTTTTGTAAATACTTGCAGTAGTTGAAGATACTTCCCTGGATTAAAAATATCTTACTTCTAACACCACACGTTTCAGCTTCTGAATATTAACTTTTACGCTCTGATCGCCGTTATATTATTCCAAATTTCATAGCCTACAGATCTAAACATTATGTTATTCATACAATCATAGCTATTATGATAATGCTAAACCGTTCTTGTATCACAGCAGCAACAAATCCAAGGCGAGTTTTCGCTATTTACAAACGAAAAGTGTGGATGGTAAGTGTTAGTAGAGAACGGTTACAACAATGTTACCAAAATTGTATCAATACAATACATTGTCTATACATGTATACTGTCATACATGATACTCGCTTATGTTTAAATGCGATTATATTCTAGATCTGTACGATGTAAACACAATTCTTGAACGTAATACAACTTTATATTTATAATGACCGGTATGCATTGAAGTTTATCACATAACATAGGAGTTTAGGAGTACAATAAACCCATGCTATAAACATAAATATTTTAACTAGTGCAATAACACAAGTGTTTTATAATTTTATTCATACGTGATATCAAAGTCTTTTTGGACATCGTTAAGAGCTTTTTCTTGGAACTTAATTTGTTGAATACGAAGTTGAAATATTTCTTAAATTAAATATGCAAACACATTTCTGAATATTTACACATTTACTTGGAACTATATTTTGTCAACGTGCTTCAACCCAGTCCCCATGACAACTGCCTATTATAGTGTTTGTGACTGAAAATCGATATAACAATAGTTTCTACAGTTATGTGATAAATAGAATCTCGCATTCGTTTTCATATATTACTTAATTTATCATGACCACTCATTTGAGATCCTTTATATATTTATATTAACCCGTATGTATTTAAGTATATTTATCATGACCGGTATGTATTATATATATATATATAAATGTTGAACTGTTGACATAATGAAACACTAATAAACATTTTCTAACAAGATACCTTATAGTGCACTTCACCTTTTTCTATTATTTTTGGCAAACCTATTCTCCATCATGGTTTTACTAGAAGTACTCCCTACTTTTCAACAAAACAAAACATGCTTACTTTTCACTTTAATCAAATGTACCGGTTTTAATAGTGGCAAGCAACACTCAAATATCACAGTTCTAAATGTTATACATTAAAAATTACCCGATTCCAAGAAATATTACACTTTAAATTATGCATCTGCCAAAAAATACTGGTGCTGCTTCAAATTTTATCTTCAGTATATATATATATATATATACTTCAAATATATATGTCTTAAAATTCGTTATTGAAACAAATAGCTACACATAGCTTCAAATATGAATACTTCTAGATGAGAGAGCATACATTTCTTTAATCTGGACCACTTGATAGATGATTGTAGTAGTAGTAGTACACAGAAGTCAACATAATACAGTGGTAACTAATTAAGTTTATTAACTATGAAGAATTAACTAACCATTGATGAACAAACTAGTCTATAGTAAATTAATGTAATATGAACGACGTTACTCCTGCAATTTGAGAACGTTCAGAAAGGCAACTGTGTGAATTTGTACTTCAATTGAAGTCTACTACACTGCATACAACAAGTCTACATACAAGTTTAAAAGTCTAAATAAAGTCTATAGTCTACATACAAGTCTATGTCTACATACAAGTCTAAGTCTACATACAAGTCTATGTCTACATACAAGTCTAAGTCTACATACAAGTCTGCATACAAGTCTAAAGTCTGCATACAAGTCTAGTCTACATACAAATCTAAAGTCTACATACAAGTCTAAAGTCTACATACAAGTCTGCATACAAGTCTAAAGTCTGCATACAAGTCTAGTCTGCATACAAGTCTAAAGTCTGCATACAAGTCTAGTCTACATACAAGTCTGCATACAAGTCTAAAGTCTGCATACATGTCTAGTCTGCATACAAGTCTAAAGTCTACATACAAGTCTAAAGTCTACATACACCAAATCTATACACAAACTTACAGTTATGAAAGCCTTTGATAAGACGATAAGATCTTCGTGTGCAAAGATTCAAAACATCACAGGTGAATTTCTTCAGAAATTTATTAATGGAAAAGAAAATTGACGATTCCAATACACAGGACAACGAATCATTCAGTGCCTTATGTTGAATACCTTACAAAAGTGATGAAGTCATGTAATAAAATATCAACCCAAGAACAAAACATTGAAACATGGAATGTGTTTGGGTCTTTAGTATCCACTACTGTCTATTAACAATAGTTGATTTCTGTGTTAACATTTCAACAAATGTTAAATGAATATGTGTAAATATGTCATATACTGATATCCATATTACTAAGTATTGAAAGCTCATCTCTTACAACTACAGGCATAGTAACAGACAATAATTATTGTGATTTCAGCGGAAAACAGGTCAGATTTCCTTGGATACACGAAAAATTGCCATGCCTAAACTGCTAGCATTTTTCAACTAGTTTTATCAAACCAGTAAATATTGAATATTTTTCAAAATATTTCAAATTATATTTTGTGAACTAATATCAAAAAATGAATAAGGTAAAGTAAAATGAAAAAATAAACATGACACATGAAAATGACTTTCTAGACTAAAAATTCCAGTGCAAGGTTTGATACGCTGGTTCTTGAGCCTGGGTACCACAGATCTTGATAATCAGATTGCATCCAGTTTGAAGAAGTGGAGGTCAGTATATACCAGTGTTATAGCCGCCATGATGTACATTGTACATCTGTTCACAATGCAGCAGAAGTAAGATGGTCTTCACTTCTTGATAGGAACAATGTTGCACCTGAGAACAGAACACAATGATAGAAGCACATTTGAACATACGACTCTTACAGCAACTGCTAATAGTTTAGAAAATTCTGAAACTTAAGACAGGCATGACAATTCTGATTTCAACAGAAAACAAGTCCAGGGTCTGGTGTCTGCAGTCCCCAGTGTCCAATGCAAATATATCTACCCCTGGACAAATAAATCAGCAGATATCCGCGGAATATTGCTATGCCTGTTGGGAGTATCTAGTACTGTATTTGGAATTTTAAGATGAAAATCTGGTCTCGAGGTCACATAATCTTTTGGAGTACGATTTCATGCTCAAGTCAGTTTTGTTCACAAATGTTTGAGTTAAGCATGAAAGCATACACGAAAAGGTTTCGTAACCTCCGGGACTGGATTTGAGAAGATCCAGTTCAGAATGCAGTTTGGTGAGGATTGCCATGGATACTTGGAGAGATGTCAACGGAACATGACAGGTATGATGACGACATTAGCAGGCATGGCAATTCCCCATGAATCCACGGAAATCTGCTGACTTATTTGTCATGGGGGGTGGTGGTCTATTTATTTGCCCTGAATGTGATATGCGTATGCAGCCGTCAGACACCGGGGATGTTTTCCATTGAAATCACAATTGCCTGTTGCCATGCCTGCATTAAATGACATTAGATGACATTAGATGACGCCTGATGATTTTAGACAATAATGTCCTCACCCGAGAAGTCCGCGCCCACTCCACACGTGTGGTGTCACACTAAGTCTGGTTTCCTGACCTTTCCGTCTCACAGTCACACTGAGAGGTTTCTGATTGTCAAATGGAGAAACATATTTATCAATTTTATATGGATACAAAACACTTTCCTGAATCACATAAATACATAGAAATAGAACTTTCAGGTGTTGACCCACTGAATCCATGATTTCAGAAGAAGCATTTCAAAGTGTCTAAGACTATTAATTCATAATTTCTATTTTGATACTTTATGCACTACACCAAACGAGCTTAGACATAAATATGCATTTTAATAAATCTTAGCTCCATGAATGGGCACATACATAACCTGATACCAAGGGTGCAACCATAATATCGCATAATATCTAATGAAAGAATTTGTGACTGTAAACAATATGGTAATTGGGGGCGGGTGGTAGCGCAGTAGTAGAACGTTGGACTTCGGAGCCAAAGATTCCAGGTTCAAATCCCACCCCAGGGGCCTGGCATCAATGTTCGCGAAAGTTATCTTTCTGACGCAATATTGATAGGATGCGATGTCTGTAGAGTGGCAATGCAGTTATCATCCTTGGTCTTGTTCGTACCAGCTGGTGCTCGCAGGTTTACTGCAACATTCAGCGCTACGGATGTTGCAGGTTTCCTCCTAAGTCGTGATATGTGAAAGAATCTTGAAATCAACTCTAAACCCCAATTAAAAAATAAAAAAAACAAATTAGCCAGTGTGCCAACACTGTGACATCTGACTCTTTTGTCCCTGCTGAATTAAAATAGCGTGACGTTATGTTGCCTGCTGAATAAAATCAGCTGGAATTACGTCATTACTGGAAGGCAATGTTCAAGACTGCTATGCACTGTGAATATTGCTCATATGAAGCAAACATTGTTTCTATTGTTAATATCACATGTTCAGGTATAAATGTGCGAAATAATATCATTTTTAATGCAAGTATAAATAATAAGTGAGATAAGATGAATGTAATTAAAAAGTAATGTTTTATTCATTTTTTTTTTGCTCTTTGTGAACTGTTGCATGAGTTGAACTTCGCCACCCAGAACGATAAAATTTTGGTTGACAAGTACCAAGTATTGAATATATTGCTTTCTATAATTATATACCATGTGTATCAAAGTATATTTTGAATGTGAACACTTATTATGTATTTATTTATTGAATCTAAAAAATCACCAAGGTCAACGATCGCCATTTTCGTGCTAGATGTAGTAAATACGTGACGTTGTTAGTTGTACGAAATAGATTTTTATAAATTTGAAATTTATACAGTAAACACATAATTTAGATTATTAGCGAGTATATTGCTGATACTCGCCTTGACACAAATACTTATTATGAAAGAAGCGGACAGTGAACCGAATCACTAACATGTAACTGTAAAATACACGTCCTTGAAAGAAATTCATGAGATGTTTATCAGCTGCTATGCAACTGTTTACATCGCTGCTGTGAATTGTCAATATCGGAACATCATGTTCAAATCACAAACAGTAAATGAAATTGTCAACCCTACTATAAATTTGGGATCCTCATCTCTTCTGATGGCCATAATCCACCATTTCCACAAATTAACGTCTTTCGGGAAATTGTGAAAGGACAGTGCGAGTCATGAAGTGCATCAACATCGCATAACGTCATACGGCAAAGTTGTGACACCATTTCTCACTCTTGCAGGGAAAATCTCATTTTGGTATGATCCAATTAAATACTAAATAGTATCCAAACAAAACCCATATAGTAGATGCCTAATATTGTTTACATTACAAAGATCTCTAGAATTTAAGCCAACTTTAATGTTCAGGCACCCGTGATTATGAATACAGATCTACACAGTATGTTATTTAGATGGAGCTTGCCGTCACTCATAGAAATTGTTGCTATACAAGCGTCCGTAGATTGGCCATAACTCCGTAATCAGTGAAAATTATTATTAATCTAACAATCCAGTTTTGCATTGTTCTAGCTTTACTAAATACCAAAATAATAATTTTGAAGCAAATATTCAGCGCACTATAGGATATTTGTATAGTGATCTGTGCTGCACTGTCCGCTACAAGAACTTTGCATCGCAGCGCCACCCTCGACAAGAAATCTATCGTGGTTCCTCATTGGCTATCTAGATGCCAGGTAAATAAGTGAAGTAACAACCTATTTTAAGAATATTATCATTGTAGCCTCTGCCAGATTTGTCTCCCTTCCAATGACCGTCCATATTATTTTACACTGTTGAATACCAAAATGTCCAACTTTTCAGGGTATGGATAAATATGTTGCGATCCTGACATTAAGCAGATCTTAAACATAAACACAAACACCCAGAGATTTCTGTGGAACTATGTTGTATTGTCAGTATCTTTAGTCAACTAATTCTTGAAAAGAATACGGGTACTTTGAAGACATACACTTTATAGTGCATTTTTTAACATACTATTTCAGAAATGAAGTCAGAAACAACTTGCTTTTTTGTCTCATGAAGGCAAGTGGGTTCATGTGAGCAA
This sequence comes from Lepetodrilus schrolli, assembly GCA_032361225.1. Taxonomy (NCBI): domain Eukaryota; kingdom Metazoa; phylum Mollusca; class Gastropoda; order Lepetellida; family Lepetodrilidae; genus Lepetodrilus; species Lepetodrilus schrolli. The sequence continues at coordinate 5,717 of JAUTBT010081029.1, read as the reverse complement.
ATTCCATAATGCTCGAAGCGCTTTATAGAAAATTTACTCATATGGACCCACTTGCCTTCGTGAGGCCATATTTAGCAAGTCTATTTTGACGTTATTGACAAAACACAACATATCACCAAATTTAGTAATTATCACCAAATTTAGTAATTTGTAAAGAACTACATATACACATTTGATTGTGCCCATGACAACATGGAGATTGAGTAACAGGGTATAAAATCAAAATGTCTGAGTTGCTTATTTAGTATTTAGTAAAGTTACATCTGGTAATTTAAAGTTGGAATGTAACATAAAGCTAATGTTGAAAAGTGCTGCTGAGTGTTGGTATAACACAGAGTTCTTTTTTATTGTGTGAGTAAGTTGTAATAGTGCTTCATGAGATTGTGTGAGTAAGTTGTAATAGTGTTTCATGAGATTGTGTGAGTAAGTTGTAATATTGCTTCGTGAGATGTGTGAGTAAGTTGTAATAGTGCTTCATGAGATTGTGTGATGATGGTTGTTGTGGTTGGAATGATGGATTTATCAGAGATTTTGATGACAGTGTAGAGCTTAGTTGATATAGGGTGTAAGAAAAATGATGTCAGAACTGACTTTGACTTCATTGAGATATAAAACAGGTAGGTCTCTTTGGCATTCAAACAAGGATAGTCTGTGTCACACCTTGTTCTCACCCAAATAGTCTTATTCAATATCACCCTAGATCAGATAAGCAAGTCTAGATTTACTGGAAAACAAGAATTTCATTGTCTCCTTTCATATTAATATAATACCAATCAATATATTTTATTTTTAAACTAGTTACTTTCACCCTCTGAGACTATGGATAGTATAGTGCAACTGTCAATATTTGAAACTAGGCAGATAAATTGGATAAATAATAATGACAAACTTATCAATGATTTTTCCTTCGACATATTCAATGAACATCATAGTTCAGTCAGACTGCTGACATACATTTGTCTCATTGTAATGTATGTCATACTACACTGTCAATTTCAATTACTATCAAAAGAAATAACATGCGTAATTTTCTTTCATAATGTCATGACAGCACATACTTGGTGGGTCACATTCAAGATTTCTTTAGCATTTTATTTTAAAACAAACAACTGATAAATCCATATACAGTGCACTCCCGATAGCCTGCATGGTTATTCACCAAGTGTGATATTTCTTTATTAAAGTTTTCAGGTTTTCACTTTGTTTCTTCATGATTTGTACTGAACATTATACAAAATAGCCTACACAGCTCTACATTTAATGCTATTACTCAAAACCATTTCCAAAGTTTATTTAAAACCAGTATCGTGATATGTATTGTATTGTGAGCCTAATAGTAATATTATGATCTGTATCTTATCTTGAGGTTGGTGTATCGTGGTACCCCTATCCATTGCCATACAGGCATTCATTATCAAAGGGGGCGGGTGGTAGTGCAGTGGTAGAACATTGGACTTCGGAGTCACAGGTTCCAGGTTCAAATCCCGCCCCGGGGGCCCAGCATCAATGTTCGTGAAATTTTTGACGCAAAATTGATAGGATGCGCTGTCTGTAGTGGCAATTCAGTTATCATCCTTGGTCCTGGCAGTACCAGCCAATGCTCGCAGGTTTACTGCAACATTCAGCACTACGGATGTTGCAGGTTTCCACCTGCCCTAAACTGACAAGCCGTGATATAAGTGAAAGAATCTTGAAAGCGGCTCTAAACCCCAGTTTAAAATTATTTTAAAAAAATAATTCATTACCCATTACCATTTAGGTGTCAGTTGCTAAACAGGCGTCAATTATCAGACACCCATTACCATACATGTGTCCATTACCATTATACTTGGGGCGGTTGGTAGCGCAGTGGTAGAACAGTTGGACTTCAGAGCCAATGGTTCCAGGTTCAAATCCTGCCCTGGTTACCTTTCTGACGTGATATTGATAGGATGCGATGTCTGTAGAGTGGCAATGCAGTTATCATCCTTGGTGTTGTCAGTACAAGTCGTGATATAAGTGAAAGAATCTTGAAAGCGACTTAAAACCCCAATCAAAAAAAAGAAGAAAAAAGATAAAGACATGGTGTTATTAGTCAATAAGACAATAGTAGAAACGCTGTCCTGTGATTTTTAGAGGTTCCATCGCGTCGCGGATCATGGCGAAGTACGGGTACCGTGAAGGTCAAGGTCTGGGCAAGAAGGAGCAAGGCATGAGCACGGCCCTCTACGTCGAGAAGACCAGCAAGAGAGGCGGCAAGATCATACACGAGAAAGATATTCCCAAAGGTCAGAGCGAGATATTATATAGTAACCGACACCCAGGTTTGTCAACATATCGACATGACCTATGGTTCTCCAATGAATTTATAATTACGCTCTAGCCAGGTTTACTTTTCTTTTACACTTTTTCCTATAACCAGACTGCTGCTCTGTATCGGGTGTGGGAAACGTTTAACCCTATTTTGCTGACTTTGTTATAGAACCGCCACAACGAGAACCAGCTCCAAATACAAACCTGTTACGGAATCCTTCAAAAGTTATTTTGCTCAGAGTAAGTAATGTCTGTTCGTGGAATCTGAGAATCACGTCTGTGGGGAATTGTACATTAATAATTGTTACAGACTATTGGGGGATTTTGTATTGAATAAGTTTCTTCAGTTTCTTTGAAGAATGCATTTCTGCTCTTGTACTTCACACCAATTTGCTATTTTCTTTATGGACATGGTACTTTACCTCAATTGTCACACTGAGATACATATCATGATACATTACCATTGATTATCTGGTTCTGATGAACAATTTCAAAGCTGTTGGTAAGGCACTTGGCACAGAATTCAAAGCTGTTTTCTCATTGGTCAGAATATGTTAGTGATCTTGGCACAGAATTAAAAGCCAACTTTTCATTGGTCAGAATATGGTGGGGCCAGGAGAGGTCGATGAAGAGTTGGAGCCAGAGACAGCAGAAGAGTGCACCAAATATGGAAAAGTTCTTAAAGTTGTCATCTTCGAGGTATGAGAATAATTATAACATTGAACATGTATAAAGGTGAGTGTGGTAGTGCAGTGGTAGAACTTCAGACCAAAGCCAAAGGTTCAGAGTTCGCAACCAACCCTGGGGATGCAGCATCAATGTTTCCAATGCAATCATTGTATTTTGTACAGTTGCAGTATTTACCATCCGTGGTTAATCAGTACTATCTAGAACTAACAGATCTACTGCAACACTGAGTGCTACAGGTGGTGTAGATTTCCTCCTGTTATAAACTGACAAGAGCAAAATAATATAAACCACAACTCTATACCATAATTTAATCAAAATAAGAGACTGAATAATTGTAACACACACACACACACACACACACACACACACACACACACACATCTTTATGATGTTGTGTATTTTGCATTTATAAATATAACAAACTAATACCCACATTTTGTATCATGATCTAGATTCCTGAGCAAACAGAAGATGAAGCAGTACGAATATTTGTAGAATTTGAGCGAATGGAGGCGGCCATTAAAGGTACTGCATTGACCGGGTCTTCTTTGTTACATAATAGTTTACATGGTTTACAATATTCCTGCTGTGATGTAAAACAGTAACTCACTCACTGACTCACATGGGTGACTACAATCACAATTTTCAAATAGTGTATATATTTCAGTTATAATTCCAGCTTTTTTTTTATTCGTCACTTATGGGTGAAAGATTCCCACTGTGACATAAATCAATAAATCACTCACTTCATGGGTTTTTCTTTTTTAGAATTACCAAACAAATCTAAAAATATTATTTAATTTAAAAAGACAAAATCCTGCACTAAATATTCTGGGTATATATTTACAGCTATTATGCAATATATTTATGTTATTTCAGCACTGGTAGATTTGAATGGACGATTCTTTGGTGGAAAGACTGTAAAAGCGTGTTTCTATAATTTGGACAAATTCCGGAGGTTAGTTTTAGCAGATTGTGTGGAGTGACACCAAGGCTGGAGTGACACCAAGGCTAGGAGTGTGTACAGACATGACAATGTGTCATTGCTTCCATGAAACCAACGACTTTGAGGCAATTAATTACTTTACACCAAATGGAATTCACATCTTTAATATTGCCAGTCAGAAAATGAAGAATCAAGGTTGGGTTTGAAAATCTTAAAGTGACACCGACACCGAGAAGTAAAACGTTCAATCCAATCCAGATTTATGAACACTGACACAAGCAATAGTACCTAGGACCAGGAAATCATCCAGAGAACCTAGTTTTCTTGTAGAATTGTACAACACTGGCATCTGCAATTCCAGCAGATGGAAAATATGCATCCTTGATTTATCTGTGTTTGTAAGAATGGCATTGTTTCTTCATCATGTTCATCGTAGATGAAATACATTTCATGTGCAAATGTTGTTTTTAGATTTACTTTACAAAAACCACATAGTGTAGAGAAGCAGAAAGCCATGCTTTGTTTTCTATTAATCCTTATGATATTTATGTGAAACATCAAAATAATTCTCGGAAAGTCCTCCTGAATATTTATTCAATTTCACATGCGACTGAAATGTATTGCATCTATGCACTTCTTCTTTAAGACCACTTTTATCCTGTGATTAATACAGGTTAATAATACCAAATGTCAAACAGACAATATTGAATATATTTTATTTGTCAATTGCATCAAATAGTGGAATGTAAAGATGTTTCCATGAGGATTGTAAATAAATATATAAAATATGTGAACCCGTATTGATTACACATCATTCTGGCACTTGTATGACATGGGTAAACCTATCCTCATACCCTGGGATATTTCTTCTTTGGAGGTTAATTTTTAACATAATTAACATATCAACCAATCAGAAATCTCTCTAACACGAGAGCGATGCGTGTGCTCTATAAATATCCAAGCTCGGGCAGACTTGAGCAATGGTGACATTTCATCTAAAATCTAAATTTAGAGGCATGTTAAAATGAAGCTCTATGGTTGGTTGATATGGAAGTTAATAGATATTCATCCAAGCCTCGCCAGCCCAAAACGGAGATGGATATTTCCTATGTTATTTGACGGTTGTTAAGAAGACACAATATCCTGTGGATAAAGCACATAACAAACTTTTAGCACAGAAATAATTTATCTAAGTACTAATACGGCTTATCTAAGTACAAATACAGATACTATATTCTAAGTACATGTACTAAAAAATTATTAGTATGGCATTTTTATAACAATATACTTTACAACTTGCTCCTCCCTCAAATCAAATTATTTAGTGCATGTTACGTCAGTGGGAAGGATTCGACTGCCAAAGACTCGATAGCACATTCGTCAGTTCCGCGTCGGATACGGAAATATCCATGTTCACCCCATGCAGGGCCCCAACTGTTCTTCACGATCCAGTACTTCTCGCCCGTTTTGGGGTCCGCTCCGTAACCAACCATTAACACTGCATGGTTGGTGATCTCGAAGGGGTTAAACGAGTCCTGAACTCCAGTGAAATGGTAGATGCCACCTTTGTAGTTCATGAAGTCTTTGTAGACTTCAAATCCAACAGCAACTGGTCCATGGTTGACCAGGGCAATCTTCATCACTTCCTCGTTGCAACTGAACAGAAATATAGACGGGTCACTACTTTTAAATGCATATCAAATTTATTTTTATTTTAATTTATTTTTTATTGGGGTTTTAAGTCGCTTTCAAGATTCTTTCACTTATATCACGACTTGTCAGTTTAGGG
>JAUTBT010081018.1:0-12879 GCA_032361225.1 Lepetodrilus schrolli | reverse complement strand
CCACCCCCCTGGCTGTTATCGCCATTTCAGAATACCATAATTACCCTAATAGTTCGATCTCTCTAATAGGTCGAACACCTAAATTAGTCTACGGAAAAAGAAAAAAATTAAAACCCTAAAAATACGAACATAACAACAACAACAAAAACCATAATTTTCTAATTATTCGAACACAATAATTGTTTTCAAACAATTTGAACAATAATTTTTTATATATTTAATTTTTTTTAAATCCTATTTTAAAAATTCATTTACAACCATATTTTGTACTTTAATTTGTTTGTCCATAATTATATGAACACAGATAATTTTTATTGGAACAGCTACAAATTTAATTATTTTCTCCTGTTTGAATTATTAGGGTAATTGTGGTAGGTGTTGTATTGTTAGAGACATCACTTCCTCAGGCAGCTGGGTGAAAGATTCCGCCACGACGTAAATTCTATCACTTCCCCTTCCATTGCCGAGTTTGAGCAAGCGGCTATTAATCAATTTCCATAAACATTATGTAATCTCCGTATTAAGAAGTGATATCTGAGTGTTTGTCAAAGGTGGCTTTTACTCCTAATAATCACTAGGAATAGATTTAACTTATGAAACTCTAATTGTATGTACTTTTTTTTCCTGGATACATCATGAAAATCGATATTGTAACATCAATATATTGTTATGCATGTGATATTTCTTTTCTTCCGGTGAATCCAAAATAGAATATTTTCCTAAACTTAATGTAGACTTAAGTGTGTATTTTTACAAATCAATAAGGAAAAATATTTGATAATGCGGCTTTAATGGCCTTTCTGTGGAACATACTGTACAGGTTTGTGAACCAATTAAACAAACGCTTTCAATCGGCATTGCACAAGATGTGCACCAATAGAAATAGGTTGTGTTCAATACACATTGTCAAAATACATTAATAGCATGCATGGAAATTAACACTAGACAAACTTGTACCATTTTTTTATCAATTTTAAAGGTACCCTAAAGAAAGATTTTGTGAAAGTTTATTAATCTATCTAAAGTAAATTCCCTTTTCTGTTTAACCCTCTCCCTGCTGGATTAGGCACATACACTGCTCCTTAGTGCATTTGGGGTTGCCTCCAGCGTGAAGATGGTTAAGTAGAAGGGCACTGACAATTTTCAGAATTTTCTCCACTGTTAACCTTCTATCTTCTGGAGGCCATCTTGCCTGAGACACCAGTGAATAATTCAAATTATTCTAGTAGGGAGACTATTTAATGAGTTTTCCCGTTGAATTATCATCTTGTTGATCCTCATAGCACCCTTATATTAAGTTGGAACAGAATGTGATTGGTCAAGCAAGAGTTGGAACAAAATTTGATTGGTCAAGCAAGAGTTGGAACAGAATTTGATTGGTCAAGCAAGAGTTGGAACAGAATTTGATTGGTCAAGCAAGAGTTGAACAGAATTTGATTCGTTGAACTTGTATCGGAATCTGATTGGTTGAGCTTGGATTGGAACAGAAGTTGATTGGTCATGGATTGGAACAGAAGTTGATTGGTCATTCTACTAAAAACAATGTCAGCAAGCCATTGCCATTAGCCAAATTTGTGTACAATGTGATATCTAAATAGTCAAAATACAAATATTAATATGTTAATTAACTTCTTCCATGCTAAAGACCACCAGAGATGCCTTATTAAGCAGCTAAAACTTATTTTTATTAATCCAGTATTGAGACGGTTAAAAAATTAAGTAGTCCATGAATTATTGCATCCGTGAGTCTTGATCCCCTGGGGGCCTATTCTCAAAATGTGCTTATGACATTACAACAATCTTAGGGATTTACGAAGGTTTGTGAAGTGTCAAGCTCGTCAGGGCCCCTCGATTACGAAACGGTTCAAGTACGAGTTCATGTCACGTGCAATCTCAGATTTTATACGGGGATTTGTGAACAAAACCTCGAGTTGAGCTTGAGTTTGTACTCTAGGAGTCGGGTGACCCTGGCACTTCACAGTTTTGGCCAAGGACGCGATTCATAGACTACTTTATTTTTTAACTCGATGCTGGACTAATACATTTTTTTCAGTCTTAGCATTTTGGCCATGGATGCAATTCGTAGACTACTTAATATTTTACCTGTCCCGATGCCGGATTTTTTTGTCTAACATTTTGGCCACTTGCAAAATAATGCTCCTATGATTCATAGTCTACTTAATATTTTAACTGTCTCGATGCAGGATTGATACAATTTGCTTTAGTCTAACATGTTGTGTAATCTTGGAGCCAGGACTCGCCCCAGACATGAAGTATGACATCCTCAGTGTAGACTTGCTGGTGTGTTTTAGGCAGAGGAGCAGCATGGGTCAGTACAGGAGAGACTAGAGCAGTTGGAGACAAACCTGATGGACAAGGAAGGGGAACTCCAGAGGGTGAGTGAAGACTGGCAGGATGAGGAGGGGGGGGGAGGACGAGAGGGAGAGGAAGGGGAGGGGAAGAGGAAGGGGAGGGGGAGAGGAAGAGGAGGAGTAGGAGAGGAAGGGGAGGGGAAGAGGGGGGGAGGAGGCTGTTCTTGAGAACCAGGAACAAGATGGCTGTTGCTACTTTTATTTTCATTTGTGTTTTCTAAGAGTTGTTCCTCTATTACACTATCTACCTGCCTGGTCCTATTCCATTAAAAGATTTAACTTTTTTTTTAATGATTTAAATCTAAATATATTTGTGGGAAATATTTATATCTAGTCTATTGATTGATTTAAAAATATATATATATAATTTTGTTTAATAATTAAAATATTTTTAAAAAATAAAAAATAAATTAAAATTATTATTAATATGTTTTTATGCTGCATTTTTTTAACCTGGATTATCAAGATAAGGAAAAGGATACATAATTTAGCAATTTTTCTCCCCTATAGTCAGGAGTAATATTCCTGTGTGAGATTCCTCTACTCGGAGGAGTATATCTTCAGTGTTTCTCTTCGTTGGTGCAGGCGCGGCAGCGTGAGAAGATGAACGAGGACCACAATGCACGGCTGTCGGCGACGGTGGACAAGCTGCTGTCGGAGAGCAATGAGCGGCTACAGCTACACCTGAAGGAGAGGATGCAGGCTCTGGAGGAGAAGAACCAGCTGACACAGGAGTTGGACCGCACGTGTAAACTATTGGACGACACGCAGCAGGAGAAGGTACGTCTGGCATCATGATGACGATGATGATGATAAGGATGTCTGGCATCATGACAATGATGATGGCAGTGATGATGATGTCTGGCATCATGATGACAATGATGATGGCGGTGATGATAAGGATGTCTGACATGATGACGATGATGATGGCGGTGATGATAAGGATGTCTGACATCATGACGATGATGATGGCGGTGATGATAAGGATGTCTGACATCATGATGACGATGATGATGATGGCGGTGATGATGTATTTCATGATGATGATGATGATGATGACGATTCATGATGATGACTATGACAAAAACAGATGGATAATAATAATAATAATAATAATTAAATCGTTCAAGCTATTATTTGTAGTAATTCTGTTTTATCATATCAGTATCCATCAGTATCCAATTAATGCCATTTGAATCAAAGTATATTTTCACTAGTACTTTTGTATTTTTAGTGAGTACTTACGTCTTTTCATTTCATTTCAGGAGAGAATCAATGAAGATTTGCAGAGATACAGGAAGGAAGTGGAGATTCTGAGGTCACAGATTGAACACATTATGAGGTACGATCAAATTCTTTTGTACAATTTTCCAATTCCTAATTTGTGCTATTTTCTGATTCTAGCGTTTATTCAGTTTTCTGATTACAACTGTATTCAGATTCAAACTTTTGCAGAGTTTTCCGATTCCAACTTTTGTATATTCCAACTTTTGTAGCATTTTCTGATTTCAACTTTTGTAGATTCCCACTTTTGTAGAGAGTTCCGATTCCAAATTTTGTTGAGTTTTACATAACAATATTGGTTTGTTTCAGGACGGGACTTGGAGTGGAGGAGAGTGTCCTACGGAGAGTGCAGAGAGGCCGGGAGCAGGCACTCCTTGAGGACCAGTCCAAGGTGAGCCATGCAGAGGTGATAGCTCAATCCAAGGTATGGTAAAGGGAGGGTTGGTTTAAGTCCAAGCTAAGTTAGAGGGGTGTTGGCTCAATCAAAGATGAGAGTCAGGTAATTTTAATCAATTTTGTTCATAGTATTTATTCGTAAAGGCGTTTTTGCACAGTATAACATTAGAGAGATAAAAAAATAATTAAAAAAACCATTAATAATCCTGATAACAGCAGGGATGAATTTTTGTTCTTTTCCCAGGTTTGTTTATTGAAAATCGTATTCCACTATTTATTATGCCAATGACTTCTACAGGTGAACACTCTGAACGAACAGGAGTGGGAGAAGCTACAACAGGCTCACGTCCTGGCCAACGTCCAGCACGCGTTCGACACGTCTGACACGGAAGGAACGGATGACGAGTCGATGTTCGGAGCTGTGGATCTTCTGTCGCCGTCCGGACACACGGACGCACAGACACTGGCGCTCATGCTCCAGGAGCAGCTGGATGCAATAAACAATGAGATTAGGTGAGTTATATCCCCCTGTCTTGTCTGCCAACTAAAACCGGCCCCGAGATTGCGACACCTTTTTTGCGTGCGTTTTCATGCTCTATTCAAAGTTTTGTTCAGAAATCCCCATATAAAGTTTGAACGAGCATGAAATCGTACTCAAAAAGCTTTGTAATCTCTGGGCCTGACATCTTGCAATATAACATAGATGTATGTCTACATTCTACCAAGAACCTACATCATTATACGTAGAGTTAGTCGCTGAGATTTGATCCATAAAACACAGGATCTGCAACATCGTACAATACATGTCGTAATAGATCAGCAGTATGGCTTCAGAAATGACTTTATCAATCTATGAAGTTGACTAATTTTGCCGATTTTCCGATTCATTTACGTGTCGTCTCCGTCTACAGGTTAATTCAGGAAGAGAAGGAGAGCACGGAGCAAAGAGCAGAGGAGTTGGAGAGTCGGGTAGGCAGCGGCAGTCTAGATGCAATAGCCGCCACCAGGTGGCAGCAGGCATTGGGTCTTGAGCGCTCGTCGCCACCCCTCAGCGGGCGGTCAACCCCCCGAGCATACCACTCGAGAGATATTCTCCAAAAATACCACACCGTAAGTGCCGGCAGTGGTGGGCGCCCGCCCTCGCAGTGTATCTGCCGACCTTCAAATCATCCTATTGTCATCAGCGGCCTTTAAACGTCGACGTACGTGTGTGATTGTGCGCATGCCAGGGGTTGCCGTGACGACCGTCAAAGTTACGCCCCCTAGCACCGCGCTATTTTCAGTTCCTTTCCCTCCCTTCCACATCCTTTTGATTTGGTTATGACATGGTGGGTACATATGGTCACGGACGACCTTAACACGACCTTGAACCTTTTTTTTTATTATATAACTTAACTGAAAGTTCTCGCCTCCTTTTTGATATGGTTCGGCATGGAATTATTCCTTGGATGACCTTGACCGGGTGACCTAATTCATTATGACCTTGAATAAATTAACCCTTGACCCCACACCCCCACCTACCCTTCCTTCATCAGTTACTTGCAAAATCGTTTTGTCTGAGCTGTTTTTTTTTTTACTATTTAGGAATTGTTAAGGAATGATTGTCGTAAATAAAACCGATTTTGCTGAAACGTATCGTTCTCTATCGTCCACTAATATATACAGTCATGTGACCTGTATGATGCATGCCTTTTGTAAAGGTGCATATTCATCAGCTGGATCTTCATTCTAGGAACAAAATTGGCGTAGCGTTTACAGTGGCATAAATTTGGAAAATATCTCTCTTGTCAATATGACTTTATCGAGTGGTATTGACTAGCATGGTGGTAAAAATTATTATTATTTTTGCTTTGTCAATTTGACACAATGTGCATGTGTAATAGATTTAACACAGTTGTATTTATAATGGATTTGAAGTACTTGTGTTGACTGTATGCTAATAGCTTAATTTACTTTCTTTGGGCTTTTTTGCACTAACCCGTTATTGCTAGTTGAATGTGTTGCTGTACTAAATTAGCTGATGTGAAACACGAAAATTCCTTTTTTTTTGTGTTTGTTTTCATTTGTATAGGGATGTTGGGTTACTGTTCATTTTTAGCGGTCGTAGAAACTAATCTGCTTTTTAACCAATTTTTGCCGAGTTTGCATTTCAGACGAGCGTTGCCTCGCTTTGCTTGAAGTAACCCTCCCCCATCCCTGCCCTTTGAGCCCTCTTTAGCCATCTGTTGGTCACATGCCATCCAATCAGAAGTCTTCTTACATACATGTCTAGCCAAGGGACTTTTGTACCTCCATTTTTCAAAGATTTCAAAATCAGTATTGCTGTAAATTTAATTTGGTTTTGTCTGCAAATTGATGCTTCTATTGAAAGATCACACACAACTGTGTATCAAAAATTAAACATTTTTTACGTCAAATTTCCTATCAGGCTGCTGGTAACAGTGTCATTGTCTCGCATCATTTTTCATCGTTCAATTTGATTGCAACTTTAAAAGTAGAATTTTGGGCTGCTTAAAATACATATGCATGTTTCAATATTGACTGAATTTGGGCATTTTATAAGTATATATCCTCTGCAGTATCTGAAATTTGGCTTCTGTGTGCATGTTTAAATCTCCATTTGTACTTACTGACCTTGACCTTTCTTATGACCCTTGTCCTTTGGCCTTAGTGTTGTTTGTGATTTTAATCCATGGAGAGAGTGTATATATATATCATTCACACTTGAAACATCACTTCATTAAATCATGAAGAAATCTGCCATGTATTTGATTCAGTGTTAGCATTGTTTACCAAAATAAAATGATTCAAAATTAACACTTAGATCTTCTGCTGGGTTCTCCTCCTACATTAACCATATCACTGCTATACTGGGCTATAGCAGTTTCAGCTGCCTTCCTGTATCTGCATCAGTCTTCGTGTTCTGGGTCTTAGGGTAACACTCAGTTATTTCAGGTTTTCACCCTACTGTTCAACAATCAAGATCAAAATAAATGTGCAGAACTAAAAGATGTAGAAACCCCCAACAGTCAGAATTTCATTATTTATTTCCATATATTTTAATGGTTGCAGTTGTATTTTCCTAATAATTTTGTTAACACTGATGAATCATGGCATATTTCTCACACTAAATTGTACATTTTATTATTATATTCATATATAATTATTGGATCATCCATATTGGTGGTTAGCACGTATTATACAAAGTATTTTGAATGGTATAATCTCCAATACAATGTTGCTTCTATTATCTATATACATAAGGCTTTTCTATGTTTTCTAATAGATAGGATCACTGCTAGCAATTCATGTGTGTTGCAGTATTTTGAAAATATTTCCATGTGCAATTGTTTGTGCGATCTTGCAAATGATTACTCTTTTTTTTTCTTTTCTTTTTTTTTCTCTTTATAAATGCTGTTCATTTCAATCAGTTTTGGAATGAATGGACTTTGACATCTGGCCCCGAGATTACGAAACTTTCTTGAGTACAATTTCAATTTTGTTCACAAATCCCGATATAAATCTCGGGGTCTGTTTGTGAATTTTGCCACACACCATTCAACAGACCCATAGCCACCTTCATAGAAACAGACATGATTCACAGACATACCAACATCAAATTCGTGAAAAGAACATTTGCATTTGGCAGAGTCATGAAATGGAACAATCTTCCACTCAATATCAAGCCCTGCCCAACTCTAGGTGGTAGCGCAGTGGTAGAACGTTGGACTTCGGAGCCAAAGGTTCCAAGTTCAAATCCCGCTCCGGGAGCCTGGCATCAATGTTTGCGAAAGTTACCTTTCTGACGCGATATTGATAGGATGCGATGTCTGTAGAGTGACAATGCAGTTATCATCCTTGGTCTTGTCAGTACCAGCCGATGATCGTAGGTTTACTGCAACATTCAGCGCTACTAATGTTGCGGGTTTCCTCCTTCTGACAAGTCGTGATATAAGTGAAATAATCTTGAAAGCGGCTCTAAACCCCAATTAAATTTTTTTTAAAATTCCTAATCACCATTCTAGGACATTGCTAGAGCACTTTGGTCTCTTAAAATATGTAAGAACTTCAAGAAACAATACCCTTGGTTGAGCACAAACTCAGTGGGGCTGTTCTAGGAAGTTAACAATTTGCACTAATATTTTCTTCTTATAATATGTAACATGCATGAATAATTCTGCCTGTTTAGATATATATAGCGCTATTATATACAAATCGGAGTACTAGCATGGACTAATGAAGGGGTATGCTATACATTAATTATGCATGACCAGAATATTGCTTGTTTGGCCATGCTTGTAATGGACGTTGAAGGTCTGTTTGAGCTTCCTGTGAAAGAAATCATGGAAGAATAACTTGTATTATAGTTCAAATGTTTCTTTCTCAAGAATTATTTTTGAAATTTGTTGGGGAAATTTGGAATATTATTTTAGTCCATGCTATTACCAATTTCTTCACCTTGTAACATATTAGCGAGAATGCACTTGGTATTATGTAGCCTAGGCATGGTATGCTTAGAAATCACCTCAGCCGGGACATACCAACTGCGTAATACCACTGTTCCATCCAGATTCAAAAGGGAAACGGGGAATTGTGAGATTTGTATTACTTTGTATATGCTACATCTCCAAAAACGATCGCGTATGGGGGAAAGATTCCCACCGTGATGTAATATAATAGTTCACTCTAAAAAACAAAAATGTATACACGAAACATAGTTGTCCATCGGATGCAATACGGCCAATGGTATCCTACATCTTACGTTACACATCCTGGGTGGGGGCCACTGATTATTGTGAGGACTCGCCACATCCAGCAGTAGTCTGGGTATGCGGTGGTTGGTATTCCCCGGCGCGGAGACGCGACACAAGAACGTGGGATGACGTGGAACTTTTCCTCATGTTGTAGGCTCCAGCTGGCATTTCCGCATCCCATCTGTATACATATTCCTCGTCTAGTCCGCAATTGGCCACATCTGCCGATTCCTCTGTGGCACAGCAGGTACTACCTCCCCCCCGGTCTCGTGACGGTTGTTTGTAGGCCCTTTACATTCCACAGGCAGATCCAACTTGAAGCCCCGCCACAATTTCCCCCAAAGAAAATAGGAAATGTTGAAATTTGGAATTCCTCGTTTTGTATGAACCCCATCTGATCTGATGAAGTCATCCTTGCAGACTGTTTGTATTTTATGGGCAGATTTGAGTTATGATTTTGTATGGACTCTGCCCTGATTCAGAATCTTCTGTTTGTCTCACGACCAACCAAAATTTGGGTTACATTTTTCTACAAGAATTGCTCGATCCGATTGGCTGATTTTAGTCCATGGGGAAACATTATTGAATTTTTTTTTAAATATCTGGAACTTCTGGAATTTAGATCTGAACATTCTGGAATGTAGAGAGGCCTTAAAAGATAATTAAAAGTGCCAGACATTTTATATGGAAATTGTGTCTGTTCTCCACAATTTGCTGAAATTTCGTGGTTGTCGGCCATCTTGGAATAAATACTGTCCTCCACTTCTCTGACTCAGTCATGAATTAATCTCATATATTCCCTTTAAAACTACATTGAATGAGAAATATTTGGAAATTCCCTTGAAAATTACATTGTATGAGAAATATTTGGAAAAGTGGCCATGTTTGAAAATGAATACATCACAAGAATTACTGTCTCGTGCATGTATCCATTTACAGCTGTTGTGTTACTATGGTTACAAACACCCTTCATTTATAATCGTGCGTCAAATTGTACACATGTTGTGGCTTTTTTTCCCAGGACTTTAGATATATATATATATATATATAGTCACACACAAAATATTATTTATAGTTTATAGGATATTCTTGTTTTTTTTAGTATAGAACCAATATGAAATCTAAATTGCTTAATTTCCAGCATTAATATTTCCTGTACTTGAAACAAATGTGACTATTTCACATCAGTGTCCCATTCGTTTCTAGTTTATTCAAAAAGAATATTAATATTGAAATTTAGCAACATTTCTTTTCAAGGGGAGGTAACTTGAGTAGAAATTTTATCAAGGGATATGGAACTGCTTTAATTTTCAGAGTCTATCGTAGGTCTCTATAGCAACTAATACGTTAGAGAGCCTGAAATTTGCAGAGTTTGCTGCTAATATGGTGTTTCTCTTTGCTTAGCAAGTTTTCGCAGAATTTCTTTGTGAAATTTACACATTTTATTCACCATTATCATACCAGGTTTTAATTCAAAATGGATTGATATTAATTAGCTATTGAAATCAGCTAGAGATGTGATTTGTGCACTGGTTCATTGGACCAAGTTCACCAGCAATTCAAATCCCAGTTACTACTTTCTCACAACAATCACTATGTCGTATTGTATATATTTTATTTGCTAAAAGTGTATTCTGACAAAAGTTATTATTCTGACTTTGAAGCCACAGTACAGCCGCGATGACTCGGCACTCAGTAACAGTAACACGGAGGAGACGCGGCAGATCAAGTGCGAATCCAGCCCTCCCACTCCAAGGTCGTTACGATTGGAGCGTGTCGCGAGGGCTCTAGCACAGCAGCAGCATGCAGAGGAGTCCGTCGTGTAAGTTCCACGGATGGGAGGGGTTCGGAAATGCAATTTTTAGAATTTTTTTATAATTGACTGGACAATGAGAATATTTACATTTTTAGAATCAAATCTGCAGAAATACTATGGACGTGAAAAAAAATATCTCCTTAAAAAAAATGTTTTCTTTGTGACAGTGCAATGAGAATATTGACATTTTAAAAATCAAATGTGCAGAAATACTATGGACGTGAACAAAATATCTCCTTCGGAGTGCATTACTTCACCATTGTGTAAACATTGTCGGAATTGTCTAAAAATAGTTTTCAATGTGATAGGCTGATAAGAATGTTGACAAGTTATCTCCCATTTTTCCAGTTGTTCACAACTTAATGCTTGTACTTAAAAAATATCTTTCCAAGACAGTACGAAAGAATCTTTAAAGCCGCTCTAAAGCCCAATTCAAAACAAACAAAAAACACAAAAAAACAATGAGGGTGTTCAAGAAAGTCCTTCATTATTGTTTTGCGGCTGTTCATTGAGAAATTTTGATGAGTTATCTCCCCTTTCTTCCAGGAGCGCACGACTCCATGAGCTGTCACAACAAAGTACGGCCAGCCCAATGGGAAGTCTTCACAGCAGCCAGGACTCTCTACACAAGCACGCTAAGAAGAAGGGGCTGAAGAGCTCGCTAGGGAGGTTCTTTAGCAAGAAGGAGAAGCAGAAGCCAAAAGAGGCCATGGGGCTAGAACGGGGTGCCACAGCGTTCACCGACTCCGACGGGAGCGGCGATGCACTGACCATGGGGCTGGGGCAATCAGAATTTGACAGGCGGAAAAAGAAGAAGTAAGTGATGACTCGGAAATGAGTGGTTTTGTAACCAAATGCTGGGGGAAGTTCTAAAATTATGGATTTAATTTGTTATTTTAATTTCTTTAAAAAAAAAATGTTTTTAATTTATTTATTATTTTTTTAAGAAGGGGGGTCTGTTTTTATTTAATGTTTAGATGAATAGAGTATGGAGAAGGAAAAATGCAGAGTGTTTAATATTTCTCTTCTTTTTTTTTAATACTTGTAGACTACTTGTATAAATAATTTCACAAGAAATCTAATATGGTTATTTTGGAAATCGTATGTTATTCGGAAGTTTACTCAATTTATTTTTAGGTTTATATTTCCCAGTTCAAACTGCAATAAATGATATTTTATGACACTACTAATTAAAATTCAGTGCCCCATTTCTCTTCCGATGTGTACATTTATCTCAATTTAATTTAATTTTCTTTCTAGACACGAGTTACTAGAAGAAGCAATGAAGGCTGGAACTCCATTTGCCCTGTGGAATGGTCCAACAGTTGTAGCATGGCTGGAAGTAAGTCAAACTGCATGAAATTGACACCCCTATTTGGTAGATTATCCCCGTAAATACTTAATGGATTAATTTTTTATTTTGTACTACCTAACCAAAATGAAAAATTGAGAATGTTTGCACCATTAGTAAACAATTAAAATAGCTCTCACAAAATATTTTCAGTAAGTGTTATTTTGTGTAGATGGGTGAGGTTGGAAAAGTAATATTAACTCAATCCTTGCTGGAGGCGACCGGAGATGCCCTAAAGAGCTGTCAGTGTCCAATCCAGCAGGGAGAGGGTTAAACTAGTTGGAGAGATAGCTCATGCAGTAATGTAATAATACAAAATAACAAATTGTGTTGCCGGGATAATATTCCAAATAAGGGTGTTGGTGCATTTCATGCCAAGCTATAGTCATGAAGTATACACCCCAGGGAGTTGAAAAGGTCAAACAAGTGCGCAACTAATCTTCATGCAATAGTCATGAAGTATATTCCACTGGGAGTTTGACTTCTAGTAATGAAGTATACTCTCCCGGGGGTTGAGAAGGTCAATTCAGTGCATAGCTTAGAAGTAAGCTGGCCTATGGGGATCATTATGTATAAATTAAATATGCTACAAGAGGATCAAAAGAACCTGATTGTTTGTAAGGATTTAGTAGGATTTGTATATCCTGAATGATGTCGATAAAATTTTAATGTTTCTTTTTTTTCTCCACATCAAATAGTTGGCAATTAATGAAAGAAATTAAAATATATTAAGAGTATATTGTTGAAGAAATATGTAAATGTACAGGCAAATGCTACTGATATCACTTCAGTGAACAATGATAATATGGCAGCCAATTCTTTAATACCGTTTCTATTTCGAATACTTACGACAATAAACATTGGTAAAACACCGTTTTGCCCCAAATAGCCAATATATAAAACACA
>JAUTBT010081017.1:0-24888 GCA_032361225.1 Lepetodrilus schrolli | reverse complement strand
CACGTGGTAAAGTGTTGTGACCTGTACTGGCTTAACAGGGCTCACTACTAACAGTACAAGTTGTGTTCGGGCGATTGCACCATACTACGAAATCTTGCAAGTCATTTTTTTTGGGTTTTCCATACAACACGTAAGTTTGAATATATGGCTATATCTGGGGGGGATTGCCAAATTACCTTTAAATAACCAGTAATAAGAATGCAATTCGAGTAAGTTTATGAGAACAAGCAAGTAAACAAATATTTCGTGTATCATGCTACTTTGCCTGACTAATAACTATGAAAATTAGGGAGCTCTGACCGTGGGTGACGTCATGATGTCTGAAGTCATACTACTATTTATATGTGCTACAATATGGAAATAGTAAACAAGATGACAATTACGATCAGAAACTAGTTGTGCTAATCGACGGCATTTAATAAATATGGGCACCTGGTAGGACACAAGGAATGCGGACACCATCTTGATGATGTAGAGTTTGCGGGCGTCTGACACAGGCCTGAAGGCTATGAGGAGATACTGCAGACCCAGAAGAGGGACGAGGATCAGGATGGCCTTGGCTGCACGTCTGGAATAGGAAGTGTTATGCCTACACACAATGCAGGTCAGTCTTCATACAGATTATGTAGAGAACAAATGTTCCGTGCAGCAGAAAGCCACTTTCAAGATTTGTTCACTCAAATCATGGCTTGCATGCATTTGTAGTGCTTGTACTAGTCTGGATTTCCACCATTTTCTTTTTAATGTGCTAGCTCACGCAGATAGAACATGAATAACCCACTCGGACATAGTATACTAACTCCGAGCCGACCAGTCCTTGCTTTACCCCTTTAATGCTGAGCGTCAAGCAGGGGAAGAACACGTCATCACTATCTATGTATATTGTAGCAAGTTACGACTCTCGTAGCGTTAAGTTGTATTGTTTAGTATACAAATAATATAACTTATTTTATAATACGATGATAAATCTGTAAGTAATCATACACGTATTTAATTAATTCTATTACGTCTAAACAAAGTTACTTTCTTTTCAAGTCTATATGAATGACATGGCATGACATGGTAATCGTCCTTGGAAGAAAGGTCCATTAATATACTTTGGATTAAAAAGTCATAAGAATGTATTCCAGTTGGCTTCACCGCTATGAACCTATCTTGTGGAGCATTATCCACTGCTTCTGTCTGGTTTACTGTGTTACCA
The DNA here is from genome assembly GCA_032361225.1 of Lepetodrilus schrolli. Classification (NCBI taxonomy): domain Eukaryota; kingdom Metazoa; phylum Mollusca; class Gastropoda; order Lepetellida; family Lepetodrilidae; genus Lepetodrilus; species Lepetodrilus schrolli. The sequence continues at coordinate 23,687 of JAUTBT010081017.1, read as the reverse complement.
TATGGAAATGCAGATCCTTCTGGCAAGCTATATAGTCTTTGTATATGTGTGGTGTAGTATAACGATAATTCATACACTTTTCTGGAAGCTATTTACCTATTCTGATGCTGCTCTGTGGAGTTGAAGGCACGAAGTTTTGACACCAATATACGCAGAATGTTCACCATGAAGCAAATATTCATCTGAAGATTAAATAGACAATATAATGGCATTACAGACGCAACCATCGTTATAACAGCAACCATCGTTATAACAGTCTGGAAGTTGATCTGTAACCTACCACTAGTGTCAGCACGACTAGTCCTATGTTGATCCACATATAATCAGACTCAAAATGCCAGCATCTGCAACACCAAACATAAACACCAAAATAAGTGAAGAAAATATTTTTCTGTTTAAACATGAATTCAGCATATTATACGTAAAGACATATGTATACCTTCTCACGATATGAAATCAGAATGCTATATTATTGTTTTGTAATAATCAGTCCTCTCTTGTGACATTTGGATGGTATTCACCAACAGGCACCAACATGTTTGATGTTATTGCAAGGACACATTATATTAAGTGTCTAATACAGAATACCTACTTGTTTGTTGTTATTGCAAGGACACATTATATTAAGTGTCTAATACAGAATACCAGCAACTGATACTTGCACTACTAAGCTTTATTGGTTATTATTGTGCTATTGTTGTCTTGTCTTATTATTGTTCCTTCTGTTTAGTATATTGCATGGTTATATATCAACACTATACAGACCGAACGTTATCAGATGAGCTTGATCCACGAAAGAAGGCGTAGATGAGAGTCGGGATGATGGGAAGACCTGAAACATAATTATTGAATTGAAGGAATACTAGTATTGTGAGTTGTTAAAAACGTGTACATCTGGTGTATTGCATTGCGAGAGATGTACAGGTAGTCGAACATAATCTTCATTTGTAGAAAGAAAAGTTTCAGTTAAAACAGTAATCATATAGAAATAGTTGTTGTCTTTGTAGGCTGAATGGTCCTTTCAAACTGTTCTATTGGTACATACGTTGCACCTATAGTGATTGCCTCCAGGCTTTCACATTTATGCACCCACACCTCGATTGTTCAATCGAATTAACTGTAGTGGGCACTAGAACTTCATCAACATTAAATTATCGATTTCGATATTTCTGAACAAAGGGATGTATTATAATGTGAAAGGACTATTTAATATGGATATACTTATTGTATAAATGCATTGATTAGAGATTACAATAACTACTTGAATGAAATACAGAAGTGTGTCTTGCAATCAATGGAACTAGTAGGAAGACAAGACCAAATATGTAAATACCAGAGCCGGTCACATCAGCCATAGACTTTATCAACTATGAGCGATCGTAGGAATGATTCCAGAGGTGTATGCCGTATTGATTTACCTAAATTAATAACGGAAATTAAAATAGTGTGTGTAGGGCCTATTATTAATGTGCATGTATATAATACCACATGTGAAAAATTGGGGGGGCAACTGCCCCCCTTGCCCCCTTAGATACAGCCCTGATACATGCTTGTATATATACTGAGCGAAAATAAAACTTGATTTGGGCTAAATTATACTTTGAATTGGAAGGAAGGTAACGAAATGCAGTTTTCTGTTATGGCAATTATTTTAGCTTAAGGAACGCCACACCAGACATAATTGTTTCTCATCACTTTATTTGGACTATAACTGACTACGTGACGGTAAGTTGACGTATAAACTGGTCCTAGGTATGGGGGCTTATAGCACCAAGAAATGCAGAGTGCGACCGATTCAGATTGGTTTGTAGGGTGACCCAAACCATGAACAACTTCAGAGACGATGAAACGATGATAACAGCGATTGTACAGGTAGCGTATCCATACTTTGTCCATCATCCATATATGTGACGTCACTCACGTTGCTCGTGGACAATCTACTGTTGATTCTTAGCTGAACGCATGTCCTTAGAGTATTGTATTGTTGAAACACTTGCACCATTTCCATCCCTGGTTGATAATCGACAGTTTAATTATAAGGACATTTAAATCATTGTTTTATGCAGATTTGTATGTTTTTCTTTGTGCCATGAACGATAGGTGTATTCTCACGTGAATGTGGCACCCATGGAATGGTCACGTGATCTTCTGCACGCCTATTTAATGCTTTACACACAAAATTGTCCATGCATGGACACCGTTTATGATAACCGAGCATAAATGCTTCAAAAGACATGGCAGCATATCGGCTAGTCACATTTTAGCAATTGGGATATTTTAATATGCAATGGATTCTTGTGAGGAATTCTGTAATAAAATCAAGCTTTTTTTTTTAGCTGAGTATATATTGTAACCTAAATATAACATCATAAAGGCTCTTGCAAACCAAAAGCGAAATTCGCAATGTTTGTCGCCTTGAGAAATTTCAATAGGATCAGATCCTAGCCTAGATCGGCGATATCGCGTACTAGATACTAACATAGAGTGAATAGGCACCGTTTTGCAAACAATTTATTCCGAATAGTTTCCGTGGCTTTTCATTCCTGAAAGCTCGGATTCTTACAAATATAGCTCTATATATTACATATGAGCAATAATAATAACGTGTATAGGTAAAACCACCTATGTGTATGAGTAATTTTAGCATTGCAAAGTAGGAATGAACTAGCAGCTATTAATATCCACGCTCTGGCTTAAAACATGTCTCTAAATGTCCACCCCGCTACATACAAAATACTGCGGAATTCCCCAAATGCTAAATAATACTATACATATACGATGATATATATACGCATTATGTGATCATATTTCCTCGATTACACCCCGATTTACACATGATATTAATACACAGGGTAAAAGGTTTGACAGAAAGCTGGCAACCCCAATGTTTTGACTAACTTTTGCTTGAATGGTTGATAGTATAATAAATTAAATATTAAACTCACTTCCGCTCGTCATATAGCCAAACTATTGATCTTTATCCCACCAAGGAGTCTTAGACACACTAAGAGCCAATGTGGGCCTCTGACGCTCACTCGTACTATTATCAGAGTTTTTATACAACAAATGTTCCTAGAACATTCCTAGAAAATGTTATGTCGCACTAGTCCTGTAATATCTAGCGTTTAGCGAAGTAATTACTGAATGCAAACACATGTTACTATGCATAATTTGTATTATCACGCGTCAATATCCACCATGTGAATCCATTCGGTAATTTGAATGGTCTCGTTAATGATCAGGTTAACTGTATCAATGATAGTAAATTCATGTTTTTAGTAGAGTAGAGTTTGCGTTATGAAACAGTTCCTAAGGTTTCCTGTCTACATTCAATGGATATGAACCGGCAGAATACATATAAGGTGTTTTGGGGCATTTCCTTATCGGGAACCCCACAGGCATATTACATTACGTCAATTTAGTCAAACAGATATACATTAACTACGTGTTGATTAGTCACGGTTACCGATACTTACATTTAAGCAACTAACGCGTTCTGCGCAAAGCCGTAATACTTGCAGGATATATTCTAATCTTCACAACGTATGTTTTACTTAGTCAATATCGATGCAATATGTTTAGGACACACCTCTATTAGATCATCCAGTGTTCAAGAAAGATATATTATGTAATATTTATATGAGTGTTTAATATGATCGTAATATCTTGCTATTCTAGAGATAATTGCACTCGTGTACATTTTTTATAAGACTAAACTGACTACGTGATGCAGTTGTTAGGTCGATATCGCTGATGCATGCCAGCCATGCGAGTTGTTGATTTTCACTGCTTGCCTTCCACAGCATTTTGCTAAAATCTGACGTGATTGACCCCCTCTTTTTTTTCTGTTTATATGAATATTTTGGCCTTTCTGTACAAGTGGGTGTAAAGCTAGTGCATGCTGATTGAATAGGTTAGCAACAACAGCCTCTCGAACTAAGGTGATTTATATGCTAAATGATAGTAGAAAGAAACTGTGGTATGCCTCCTTAATTTGTCGAACATAAAGTTTTAAAATGTCTTCAATTAAATATGCAAACACATTTATTAATATTTACACATGTACTTGTAACTATATCTTGTCTGCGTGCTTTAACCCAGTTCCCAAGACATGTGCCTATATCGTGTTTGTGACTGAAAATCGATAGTACAATAGTATCTACACTTTTGTGATAAATAGAATCTCACATTCGAATAATATCAGTTTTTATATTCAGTAATTATATATATAATATAACTACTCATAACAAGACCGTGCGTAGACTTTGGTACAATTTTAATGCATAGAATATGTATCTTGACAGATGTGTGTGTGTGCGCGCCTGTGTGTGTGTGTGCGCGCGCCTGTGTGTGTGTGTGTGTGTGTGTGTGTGTGTGTGTGCCTGTGTGTGTGTATGTATGTATGTATGTATGTATGTATGTATGTATGTATATATATATATATATATATATATATATCAGATGTGATCTGCTAATGCTCTTTACCTCAGAATAATCTTAACATCCGCTTGTAAATTTAGAATGGGGTAACGGACCTTGCAGGGCATCTTTCACAATTAGTGTAAACAATAAAGTTGAAATATATCATAAGTGACGGAAGTGACTTTCTAAATTCAAAACACGTGCTGACTGCGTTGTACGTAACGCCATATTGCGATCATCTCCCCCAGGCAATGGTAGAACTGCGAGCTATTACATTGAAACTCAATACAGTGTGCGTGTATTCCATTTCATCAATACACTGTATTTGATGTTGAGCCATACAATTACATGTCAAATCGATAATTGTTTTTCTATATTTTTTATCTCCACGTTTAATACATCGCGAGATAAAAACTTAAATAAAATATGAACATATTGAATGCCAGTGGGACACAGGGGGAAATGCAACTTGTTACTCAATATCCTAGTGCAGACAAATCAAAATTAATGTACATACTTTCAGTTAAAATACGTTTGACCATGAACCATGTCAACAAACCGTGATTTATGTCTTCAAACATTGTTCTCCAAACAGAACTTTAAAAACTACTAGAGGCATAACAATTCCTTCGCGCTTTGAGCATACTTCTAGCCCCAGGGAGGAGTAGGTGAAATTAGTGCACATAAATCCATTGACCGGGGTAATAATGTAGCGCTATGAGCAAGCTCATATAAATACGCACATTACAATACGCACAGTATTATTACGCCATAATACGACTACAATTACTAGTATTAACAGATCTTAATGTAGAGCTGCTGAGAGCTCGTGGAAAGGAAACTATTATGAACTGTTCTTGCGCACGAATATTAGATCAATTATTGTTGAAGTTTCGTAAAATAACTTAATTCGGCGGTTGTCAGAAAACAATACAAACAAGTCCATACATCCGTGTTCGCTTCTGCCACACTTGAACAACAAGAGGTAATGAATGACATTCTGTTTGGGCCTTTATTCCTTTTATTTTTGAACTCTGAACAAAGAATTAAATTAACCACGGAAATTGACCACTACAGTATACATTATACGTAGACAAACATACACGATGGCGACACAGTAAAGGTTATAGTCTATGCTACTTACACCAACCCATTCCGATACACATCCACAGTAGTTTCTTTTCCTTGCTAAACGCCATCACGATTAGTGTGTGCAGGTAGAAGCCCTCGCAGGCATTCCAGCAGTAATTACAGTTGCTCATATACTGTGTCAGGGCATGAAGACCTCGACACCAGCCCTGAAAATGGATAACAATGGTTATTAATGTAACGGAGACAGTCATTTATGTATACATACCTTATAAAAACAACTAACTTTTAGATCATAAGAAGGTGACTTGGAACGTCCCGTACTTGGTTGCTGATGAAGCGCTAGTCTATAACGTAATACATCAGTGTAAGGGAGGTTGCATTATTATTGTTATGAAGTTTGGATATATGTTTGTGTGTATCTGGCTACATGTATGTGATTAGACTGACAAGGAAGCGTTTCATGCCGTTTCCAACACTATATCAACATTATTATTGTTAGTGCTGTTTATTTACTAGGTGAACTGTGACACTAAGGGCAATTTACTCTCATTTTTTTACAATTTTACAGTGGTGTACATGCAGACAGTTTCATATTAGTATGCACCAATTAATCTTCGAATTTGATTATAGATCAAAACGGGTGACTGTAATTGTATGAAATGTATCTGTATGACTGGCATGTATATGTGTGTATGGCATATATTTACGTGACATGTAACTAGAGGTTAGAGGTTACGAACTCTTTGGCTGTATTCGATTCACGACTCTAAGGGTGCGAGTGTTATATCATGGAGCATGCGCAGTGAGTATTTGACTCGAACGGCAGTAACAAACACCGAGTGAAGCAATATGTGAAAAATGTAAATGAATAATTAAATTGACCAAATAAACATATACTAGTATATATGTTTTCATGCATCGAGCCACTAACATAAGGAGAAGAACACGACAGGAAGGCTCGACCAGCATCTGGTCGACCTCCATGCCCCGTCATGACCTAGTGACAGGATGCCAGAGTGATTACAGCCGTGTGATTGACAGCGTAAGTGAGTGCCCAGGGAAGACGAGTGGGTCGAAAGCGGACAGTGCCCGGATGTAGACGGAAAGGTGATTATGGTTTACAGAATGTCAGAATTAGTACACGTACAGTCTAGGTGCCCATCTGCAATACATTATGCAATCATATGTTTTTACTGGACTGGTGGTGTGCAACTATTTATTCACTTACATTGTTGTGTTCTCGTAGGCGTGAAAATTGGGTCCATGTTTTGGTCATCGTTGGGTATGCAATAGTTTGCTGGAATTATTCAGCTATACGTATGCTAGTGCACTAAATACATATACTAAATATAATTATCCATTATATATCATATAATATATTATTATGCAGTTTTTATTAAATAGTTCCCCACATTAAAGATGTGAGTAAAGATAAAAGAAAAAGCAACCGCTGATGCACATAACATCATCTCTGACCGATATATCAACTATGATCAAGGCAGGCGTAAAACTTCCGCAATCAATCAATAATGACATACTTTCAACATGGAGCTTGAATGAATCTGTCCACACAATCGTAATTAACAGTTCCATTAAATCCTTTTATTTATATCGAGAACAAGCTAGTGCTGATTCCGAAAGAATACAGCAAGATTAGACAACTGCTAGATTCCTCTACAACTTCTAGTAAGTCTTCTGCCTCATCACCGCCATCTCCTGAAGACACGACAGTTTATACCAGGCGTCCATGTTTAATATCACTCCAATGCAACTGAATGTGTTATACAGGTCTCCTGTGCCAGAAAATTAGATGTTAGACTGATTCTGAACATGTAACTCCAAGAACATATTGATTTTGGAATTAATTTAAGATTACATTAGAAATACTTTATATCCTGTATGATACTAATACTACGATGGATTTATTTTATAAATAGCACGGAGAAAGAAAACATAGTCATTAGTCGGCAGCAAAAGAAGTACAGGCATTACAGTCTAAATCTTTCCTGGATTTTCATTTCATACAACATGTCTGAATCAGATCTAATAAATATTTCCTGAACAGATTTAGCAAATATACATAATTACTGATGAAACAGATATTTGACATTGCCATTGGTTTCAGGTTGTAAATGATTTATTCAATCATTCATAGTGTTGTCGGTCCATGTTCTGGTTCACAGGGTAATGTTTTAACGTCATATATAATTATAAATAATTATTAATAGTTCAATGTCGTGATATGGGAACGTTATCATTTTCAATAGCGTTTCATGAATACAACTGGTCATATTTCCAGTTCATTTGTAAAATGCGTCAGTATTCATTACAATAAGAATAGAAGAGGTCCAGCACGCAATGAATGATACTGAATCCTGCAGCGTATATCCGGATTAAATAACTTTATAATGTCAATGCATAAATAAAGTTTATAATGTCAATGCATAACACACACAGACACGTATATATTTAAACATTAGACATAAATATGATTTTCTTTTATGGCTTCCCAGGTTTCCCATGATATTCTAAAGCGATAAGGCAGTTGCAAGAGGACCCCCACCCCTTTGTGCCAAGATAAGATCCACGTGTTGTATTTGGTAGTGGTAAACCAAGAATGATAAGTGTTATTTCACGAGAATGGAACTAGAACGTTCGTGTTTTATAGTTCCACGCGTTGTAACTGCGATATCATGATACATAATTTATAAAAATAACATCGTGTTAAAATCAGTCGGTCGATTCTACCAAGAAAAAAAAGCTTCAATAATGATGAATAGATTATATTATATCAATTTTGGTAATTCTCTAGAGGTGTTTTTTAAAATTAATACTTAACTCTTCCACTGTTCTGTTCGGTTTAATCACTGGGTTCTCTTGCGGACGCACGTATTTTGGCACCATACACATACTCATGAAATTCCGCACATGTACTTATTCAAATACATACTTGAAACCTCCTTTATTATTAGGTTAGCATTATTTTTGTCTCTATCTTAAAAAAAATTGGATTTAAATTGGGGGAAAAGAGTCGCTCAATTATCACGCCTTGTCAAATTTAGGCAGGAGAAAACTTGTAACAACACTCAATACGCTCGTTGTTGCAGTAAAGATACGAGCACAGGTTGGTACTGATGGACTAATGATGATTAGTTTGCACTTGCTAATAATGATTGTCACCTGCTACGTCACTTCCTTAGCATGATTCGAAATGTCACCAAAAAACCCCACTTAATTCATTTACGGAAGAGATAAAATCTGAAAATAAATGTCGTATGTCTTTAGCAAATAGTAAATAGTTTTGGGCTGAGAACCATTTTTAGCAAGAGCATACAATTAGATTGTTTTATCGCGAAAACTAAAATCGAATCCTCGGGGACGGTTTCAACTATGAGGATAGTAACGCTCAATATTCACTATTACAAATAGTAAAACAACATTAACTAATGAAGACTATAGACTATAGTACTGCAGAGATATTCCGAGCATGTTTTTATACCTGTTGATCAAGATGTACGACTTCCCCGTTATATAGCTCTATTACATTTGCGTGTTTGTTGACTACTTATCATTGCACGCTGAGACACCCGTGATATAGCGCTATGTCGAATCGATTGTCACATACTTCACCATTGTACAAAAGCAACATGTCTGTTTGATTACAGGTTGCGTGCAGAAAGAGAACACAAATAGATATCAAATAGCCATTCCTTGAAAACAAATAGATATATAATAGCAATTCATTGAAAACGATGGAGTCGTTTAATCTCAGCATCCTGCAATGCACCAGAATTGACGCGACATTTGTGTGTGATTGATGAAAAGGAAAGCTCCAATACTGGATTAGATATATTTTTTTTCAATCATTTTATATCTTTTAGAATCTGAACTAAATTCATTATGATTATAAGCCTGTTGATTATAAGACATATTTCTAACGAAGTGATGCTCTTTGAGAATGCTCCTGTGAAAATACCAAACGTCACACCAATCATGATACGACTACAACCCAAACCAATAAATATATACCTTACTTCCGTTCAAAGAAACCATATTTTTAACTGCGTGAATTATCTCCCTTACAGCGCAATCAATTCCACCTTAACATGAAATATAGATCTGATCTATAGTATCACTATCAAACTATCACTAAACTGCAATTCAAAGGTGTCCTCTTGCAAACTTACAAATTACGTGAATTCAGTAGTCTGCGGCGTCAATATTTTTAGAAAGGAGAGGGCGATTCCACGAGAACGTGATCATGCATGACGACGGTAGCCATGGTACCTGCGCTTATTACATGGACTTGATTAATATCTACATATAAATGGGCAATATTGTCAATGTAAAATTATATTTAAAATACCACAGGTACCATGGCTACCGTCATCATGCAGGATTTGCCGTCATGTGACTGCATTTTTTGTCGCATAATTGTTTATAAATACATTTACAGTTAACATATTTATTAATACAGCCGAAAATATTTGTATTATATAGTTATGCTAATTGTAGATCACGTTTATTTTGATAATGTATTTTGCTTCTCCATATTTTTGGTATTTGTCCTATCAATCTGAAATATAACAAGTAAGTGCCGTCAAAACCAAAGTCTCTCTTTATTTTGTCAAACGTCTCAAGTTGTCCTGTATCTGGAAACACAAACATCGTATTTTAAAATGTCCATACACGTGGGAAGAGGCAGCGATTGCAAGCTGGAGTCATACTAAAGAGGGCAGCAATTGCAAGCTGGAGTCATACTAAAGAGGGCAGCAATTGTAAGCTGGAGTCATACTAAAGAGGGCAGCAATTGCAAGCTGGAGTCATACTAAAGAGGGCAGCGATTGCAAGCTGGAGTCATACTAAAGAGGGCAGCGATTGCAAGCTGGAGTCATACTAAAGATGAAACATATTACTACAACATTCATTAATTTAATTTTCAGGTGAACTTGCCCTTTATGTGATCATGGATAATGGCAGAACACTTCCAAAATGTGAGGAAGGTTTTCTTTTAAAAGAACTAGTGCGTTAGAAGCTTCAAAGCGACAACAAGTCTGCAACATGTTAAGTAACCAATATGCCGTCATGCTATACGCGCCAATAATTTGACAGTTTGACGGTTCTGATGTATGAGCGAGTTAGTGGGCCGCTACGTGAGTAAGATAAAGGCGCCACAGCTGAGAGAGCCAACAAGATTTATAATGTAACTTGCGATAACCCAACTGTTTAAACTGTTAACAACCTGAGTTATAATGGATGAAAAATCCCTATGTTATGGTTGTTTTGGAACCATACTACTGAATATTTGCTACGGATCACGTTCAATGTGCAATATGTACGAGTACGTCACTATAAACAAATGACACAATCATTTACCCTGTGCTACAATATATTTCGCCATGTGATGCTCCCGCATATCGTTAAAATGTTCAGGTAGCCACTGCCTATAGATTCATGTGCAGAATGATCTGTATTATACCCTGATTTAAAGATGGTGGAAGATTGACATCCGAAGCGACATCTGGTCACAGTTGTGTTCACAAATCTCCATGCAAAATTTGAGCTGAGCATGAAATGCTGTTGGAGTGCTGGAGGCGGGAGTCAACCGGAAATCATCACCATGTACATGAATGGTATTTCAGACACGAGTACATTAGACACACACCGACATTAGACACAAGATAGTGGTGATCGATATTTGGCGCTAATTGTAATAAGAAACGATGTTAACCTATAGCACAGTTCGTTTCAATAATGGTACACCAAATGAATGCAGTAGTCTACCCATTTATTTTTTTATAGATTCAAATTTGTACTTTGTATTGTTATATTGTCTGTGTCTTTTTTGATGGATAATAATTTCATAAAATAACAAACAATTTTGATGGATAATAATTTCATAAAATTACAGACAACTTCTATGGGTACGAGGTACATTTATACGTGACTGATCAACGTAATTACAGTAATACTACAAGGTAATCCTAAATTCGTACTCTATGAGCACCAACAATCTGAGTTGCTTACTGAGGGTGATGAATCTCCGACATCTTGAGGATGAACCCTCACCTTGCTGGACTTCACACGACCACTGATATATCAGCAATATGAAGATAACTTCTAATGACATTTATTGCTGCGCTGTTGAACATGTGCAATTATGCTGGGCCACCCACGACATCATGTCCTATGTATATCTACTAGCTGCAGGGTAATGAGAAGAGCATGTGCTCGAGTTGGTGATATGATTGTAAGGCATCTTCATATTCATTTGGAGGTCTTCGGACAGCTACGCAAACTCTGCTTATATCAATTCATAGGAATTAATGTGGGAGTAAATGGGTTATTTTAATCATAGGACTATAGCACTACAAAGAGGAAACTGTTCCTGTAGATTGATGGTGGTTCTGGAGATGTTGCGAGGCATCACATGTATGATTTCCTTCCGGGCGATATTGGCAGTCGTGGTCGGCGATGGTAAAACGGTTCTCTGTATACATAGAGCATGTGAATATGTATGGAAACACCAATAACACGATACATTGCTTCATTTTTGTATAATGGAATTCACACGAAAAAAAATGAGAAAGCAAGAATGAATTATCCAACAATTTGTTTTTAACTTTATCAGAATTGTGACAGGGAAGGTGACGGCAGATTGGCTGCTCGTGGAAATATTTCCATCCACGCCAGACGGGACTAAAGTGCCCCAGTCTGCAGGAATGATTTACAGGTCTCAAATAGATTGCCTAACTAGAATAGCCCACCATGTCCATGTCTATCATCAGTTTCTTCACTCATGTCCTCCAATTGTGGGTCTCTATTCTTAGAGAATGAACACCCTTTGTTGGGAACTATAGCGGATACAGGACGTCGATGCGGATGTCTGTTAATGACATACTATCAACAGATGCAGAGAATGGTATGGCTCAGGTCGTCCGAGTGTAATTAAGTGAGGAATAAAACATCAAATTTATTTGCATAAAAACAGTGTTTATTTTAACATGCAGTTTACATTTGAGAGTTAGTAGAAGAAACAACATCCGCCATGACTTGTGTATCGAGCCGTGCAAATATGTGGACCTGATATGACTAGCAGTGTCAATGCGTGATATCATACCTCACTTTGAGTACGCTAGTGATGTGTGGGACGGGTGTACAAATGAGGATAGTGATAAATTAGAACGTTTACACCTTCAAGCAGCTATAGTTTTAACTGGTGTTCCTACCTATTTATCTAAAAGACATTTATATTTTGAAACGGGTTGGGAGAGTTTAAAAGAAAGGAGAAGGAAACGAAAGGTGTCAATTTTACAAAATATATAATGGATTAGCACCTACATATTTATAAGACAAACTCCCAGCTAATTCTAATTCTAAATCCAATTATAAACTGAGAAATGTTGGAAATGTAATTGTGCCATTTCCTCGTACAAGTTTAGCTTATGCGTCATTCATACCATCAACCAGTAGACTATGGAATGAACTATCTAATGAAATTAGGCAATATGGTACTGTATCAAGTTTTAAATCTAGTATATGTTATTGTACATGACTATTATTCCTATGGGGCAAGGAAATACCGTATTTTACTGACTAAACTTAGATATTCCGTCAGTCCATTGAATAACGATTTGTTTTAAATTGGACTATCTGATATTGCTTCATGTCTATGTAGTAATCCTTGTGAAAATGCTGTTCATTATTTACTTGCATGTCCGAAATACAGCAGATATCGTGAAGACATGCGAGGACTTTATCAAACGATTACTATAGAACATAATGTACATATCAATATTAATGTGTTGTTAAATGCAAGGATGTTCGGATTTACATGTACCTGAAAATGAAACTATTTTACGGTTAGTACAGATTTACATTAGACAAACAAAACGATTTACTTAATGTGTTTATGTAGATATTTACAATTATATAATATGTACATGTATCTCTCATTCTTAATCTTTCTTTCTTCTCTCCCATCTTTTCATTCAAGTTGTAATTACTTGTAACCTATCCATTTCGTCTTGAATAAAATATGTCAAAACTAAAACTGATATCGAAATGACTAGCACTATTGACAGCATCACAACAGATATGACTAACACTATTGACAGCATCACAACAGATATGACTAGCACTATTGATAGCATCACAACAGATATGACTAGCACTATTGACAGCATCACAACAGATATGACTAGCACTATTGACAGGATCACAACAGATATGACTAGCACTATTGATAGCATCACAACAGATATGACTAGCACTATTGACAGGATCACAACAGATATGACTAACACTATTGATAGCATCACAACAGATATGACTAACACTATTGACAGGATCACAACAGATATGACTAGCACTATTGATAGCATCACAACAGATATGACTAACACTATTGACAGCATCACAACAGATATGACTAGCACTATTGACAGGATCACAACAGATATGACTAGCACTATTGACTGCATCACAACAGATATGACTAGGACACAGGTGAATGTGCGATAAATGTTGTCATTAACACTATGACAGTGTCATACCGATCTGACTAGCAATGTGAATGTGTGATAGCTGTTTTCAAATATGACCATTGTATTCCAGATATGAATAGCCGCTGTGTAATTGTGTGATACTGATACAACTAGCTTCGTGAAGGTATGGGTCAACCAGTACGGAGGATGTGGAATGCCGCTACGTTTAATCGACCAACTAGAAAAATGGTAAATTAGGAAGATTCTACAACTTTTTTGTCGTAATTGCCATTTTATTGCAACATTAGAGGTGCTATTTATTCATACATCTCAAACTTAAGAAAGGGTTATAATTAGATGTCGTTAAACTACAAAGGCCTGCTTGTACGTTTATCACATTTGATAAGATAAAATACATAAATTTAGGTTAGTGGCAGTATTAGCGATTAACTGTATTATTAATCATGCTATCACTATATCTGACATGATATGAAAGTGCATTTTGCTACAAAAATAGGCATATATATTCCTTGAGTATCACATGATCAATGCACGACCATTTCACGTTTCACGAAATGGTTGTACAGATTGGCGTAAATAAAGGTTCACGTAAACATCATTTCCTGCTATTAGTAAGAACTAATACGCCCTGCTTTAGGACTGGACTACAATACGACCGTTTCGTGAAATGCATGTCTCGTTTTGAGAATATATTTTCCATTACATTGAATAAACTGCTAGTTATGTTATGTCACATTAAAACAAGTTGTTATGATTGAATTACACATAGAGAAATGCTAGGCCGAATATGTGCATGCACGTAGCATTGTGTTACGCCACCAGCAATACAAATAGACGTGAATATTGCTTGCCATTATTACATTTCAATGGAAACATATTTGCATACAACCAAATTTAACTTTCGGCAATTAATAATTTCTACACTTTAACTGACTGTTTATGAATTACCTTTAAGGAATAAACCTATATGTAATTAGCTTACCGGGTTTGCGTCGAGGACATTCCTCTTCATGGACACTGTGGTGTAGGTGATGATCCACAGAATGCCGGTCAGGATGTAGGATATGAACAAGTGTTGGTGCACCTTCACTCGTGTACACTTCAACTGTCTGGAATACAGAGGAGAGACGTCAGTAGCAATCAGAGTTCTGATTTACTGAGTACTTTCACCATCATAGATTACGTCACTCTAGATAGTGAGAACGTTGTCGCAAGCTCCAACGTTTACACGAGTTGCACCACCACTTTAAAATCGTTCATACTTCAGTGAACAACCGTAAAATGACGGTCATTTCTTAAATCAATGCTATGCTACGAGTTGACAAAATTAACCAACATCCGAGGCTTTGATATCAAAACATGGACACTAGGTTGAGATTCTATCACCCAATATTTAAATCATTTAATTGCAAACTACACGCATAAGGCAAACCATAACTATAACTATAACTGTTATGCATAAATTAAAATCATATCACAAGAACTGACCAATCGTAAAGTGTATGACACAGTAGAATAGCAGCGTTGTCCTAGCAGCGTTATCTCCTGTTGGAGCTAGTATATCTAGGCATCCTTTTATGGAAGCGCACCTTACCGTTTCGTACGTGGAGCGGAGCTTATCAATTTTTACTGTATGTATTTGATATTTAATTATGTTTTTACAACCTTCGGTGAGACATAAATAAACAGGTTTATCCGTTTATCTGTGACTTTAATTAACCGAGATATTCCTGAATCCAGATGTGATTAATTCAAACGCCTGGGCGTAACACACATCTATATAACGTCGTATTTAGTACGCCACAAAGTGAATCAACGTTTCAAGTGCAAGAGCGATACTGTACCTAACAAAATATCATCATTGTACACAACAACATTTCATATTGGGATGCTGCTGTTCGCGATTAGGACAAGTATCTCTTCTATACCTTTGACATACTCAGGATATCAGTGTATAAAATACTGACATGATCGACAAAACAACTGGGTATTCCAATCAATGTACCTATGGTCGTTATACAATTGCCGTTATACATAATAGACTAGTCGGAAGCATTTTTGGGTAGAAGCAGGTAAACTCATTTACTAGACTAATTTTGGCATGGTGAATCCGATTAAGTTGATTATCTAGCTGAATTTTGATGATTTTACCTATTAATATGCAAAATAATAAATATAGAAATGGCCGGTAAACACAGAAATCCTCTCCATATTTAGGCGAATACCTTGCATTCTATTTTTAATATTATCTGCATTTATACTTAAACTAGCAGCAGCATTTTTAATCACGAAGTAATTGCAAATGTCTTCCATGGCAGCCATTTTTCGAGATGGTTGCCAGATTTAGATAATTTCCATACGCAAATTTACAGGAAACACGTTCTCAAGATAATTACATGATAGTTTGATAGATAAACACGAGTAACAATGAAATATTAGGCCTACATTATTATATTGCTGAATTTACCGACACCTATTAGATTCTACAATTAGGTCAATATTCATTGCATCACGAGGTAGGAATTGATTGCCACTTGAGTGGTACGAGTAGACAAATATTAATATATTTTTATGTTTAATTAAATTAATCAATCGTATCTTCTGTGTTGTGTTTTTCATTCATTAGTATTAATTACATCGTACAGTATTTCATCCGCTTCAATCGTTAGCTTAGGGCTTCAGATTTCGGGCAAATTATCTTTGCGCGGAAAGCGCGAAATATAAGTGTTTTACAGTAGCACATCGTCGCGAAATCGTCGATATCCTTTTAAAGTAGTGGGGGAAAACAGAAATCCTCACCTGAACATGTTAAATATGATGATACCAAGCACACACAGAAAGATGGACAAGGCGTAGCCTGTGAAATACACGATCAGCACGTTCCTCTCCAACTAAAAATATATAAACACACAATATTACCATGTGTACACTTTTGTCCGAGGCACACAATCTTGCCATGTAGCTATTGCTCATTGTACCTCCTGACATTGATAGCGGATTGTATCTTAGACATACAATCTCAATTTGTAGCTACAGCTTATTGTGTACGAGACATACACTCTCAACTTGTAGCTACAGCTTATTGTGTACGAGACATACAATCTCAACTTGTAGCTACAGCTTATTGTGTACGAGACATACACTCTCAACTTGTAGCTACAGCTTATTGTGTCTGAGACATACAATCTCAAGATCATGTTTCACGACAATTACATCCAGTGCACGGTGTTATTTTTTCTGATGGTGTCTTACTGCTATTGATCAGCGGATATGATCAGTCAGACAGCAATCAAGAAATATATACAGGGACCGCTTATAGCTACTAGAACAGAATAGGTTTACAAGAATTACCAGCTTAATAGGACTATACAGTATGTGGTGGCTGTGGTAGATATAGTGTGATTTTACCTATACCCTTTTTATTTTTTTATTGGCCATATGTAATATGTATATAGAACTTATATGTGCAAGAATCTGCATTTTCAGTCATGAAATGTCACGCAAAACCATCGAAATAAATCCTTTTACCTGCCGATGATAAACAAGGATTGTTTACAAAATGGTACCTATTCGTGGGGGTTCCCCTCTTTGTTAGTCACGTGGTTAGAATAATACTCTGTGATTGATCCTCGGTCGGACTGTTGAGGGACTGTCACACAATCTAGCTCACCAGCCGACTGCCCGGAAAATAAGCTGATTTATCGATAACAGATCATTTAGAAGGGAAAAAATGACTATACGTGGTGTATAATCATCAGTTCTTTAGGTTCATACAATATGAATTTTGTCACTTTAAAGATAAGTCGATAATACTTTAAATTTATCCAGAAAGGAGTTATTTTTTACAGTCGCAAATAAAGACACGTCTTTAGAAGCAAATGATAGCTAGTAACTATAGATACTTGTACTATTAGAACTATGCATGTGTACTTTTGAACTAGTCATATCTACAAGCTGTCTTACAACTTCCATACTGTATATACTTATGGCTTGTATAGGTGATTATCTGATGCAATCCATGTTTCATTTATAGTGGAGTGGAGTGAAAGATCGTGACACGCTGGCCCAAAGCACCAAATTTGGCACAGTTGTACCTTAGGATAATACAAAACATTTTAGAGGGGGCTGCCCGATTTTAAGGTCCAAGGTGAAGGTCAGTTCAAGATGAAATGTCAAATACATATGATTTTAAAATGTATACACCATTTCTAATGCTATTTGTTATTCATATTATAATAAACAATTTCAAATATGATCGAATTACAGTAGAATATACTGATGGTATGTCGATTAATATTATTATCGACAGCTGAAGTTAGGGATTCTAATGTTATACATTAACTGTCATATGGATACTTGGTGTAGGATAGTTACTGTATAATCTGTATAATAATAATGATAATAATAATAATGTATAATAATAATAATCATAATAACAATATTTATATGGCGATTGCATTCTCAGAGAGCTACATATAATTAAGCATAAGTTTGAAGAGTTGAGTTTTGAGGGCTGTTTTAAAGGAGTTCAAAGAAGGAGATAACTTTAAGGATAGAGATAGGTAATTCCAGTGTTGGTGCTGCATGAGCAAAAGATTAGTAGCAAAAGCATTTGAGGAACAGTGAGCACCTGAAGACTGTCTGAACATTGATCTCCATTAATGATCCTGATACAGTAGTAATAAAAATTTCACCATCACTCCAATGATGCACATTGGTTGTAAACTCTGACTTCAAAAACAAATAGTATGCCAAACATGTTTCACATGTCAACACATTACCAAATAATACTAGACTATAGACGTGTTCCTTTAAATAGACCTCGTGGTTTTTTCCAATTCATAAATCACACGGCTGTCAGAGCCGAGTTTGCTTTATATTTTCGTGAAAACAGACCCAAACCCCAGCAGGTTCTGGCTATGTACCATCTGCAACATGTGCAATGAACTTTTAAACGTGTTTTTAACCTTTTGTCTATATAAATGTCAGTGTTGCTGTTTTGGTTTCTACGTCACCAACTCATTAGCATATTACCCACATGCCCCTGTGAACTTGGAAGAGTTCGACCAGGTCACTATACTCTATATCTGAAATCGATGTCAATCTAATTGGTATATTTACACATGGAGTTTGCAATTTTAACTTTTGAAAAAGTATACTAAATTAATAAGCGAATCATAAACAGTAGAACATAAAACATTACATATTATGAAGAAGACAGGTCCATAGTTTACAACCATTACAAATGGTTAGACACATAATTGATACACTTGTCATAGCTTATATGTAAAGTATCATAAGTAAAGTATCATAAGTAAAGTATCATCAATGTAAGAAACCATTAATATTACATTACTGTGAGAAAACGCATTTCTTATGGAATTATGTTGAATTTGTGTATTTGTTCCTAAACATAACGCAATATTTATTAATACTATTTAATATATTTTCGACTCATTTATTAAACTATTAAATGACACATGTATATTTATTCTTCGTATAATAGTTTTATGAATGTTATTATAGTATTTATAGGATCTATATTATATAGAAAATGTTTTTCTTTTTTAGTTTTTTAATATGCGTGTAATGTAAACGTTATTCAAATATTTGCATATACAATATATAACAATGTATTAAGTACGTGCTTTAAAAAAATGATCGTGTTTGTTAGCTATCGACATGACTTCTCCGTAATATGCAATATGTTATGTTCGAATGTTTATGATTAGTATACTTGTATAAACGTTAACATTACAAACTATGTGTGTAGATATACCAATTATATTTCAGATACAGACTATAATGACCAGGTCGAAATCTGTAAAGTTGACAGGGGCATGTGGGTAATATGATAATGAGTTCGTGACGTAGAAACCAAAACAACAACACTGACATTTATATGAACATGTTAAAAACACTTTTAAAGCGTCATTGTACATGCCGCGGATGGCACATAGCCAGACTCTATTGGGGTTTGGGTCTGTTTTCACGAAAATATAAAGCAAACTCGTCTCTGACACCCATTTAATTTATAAACTGAAAAAAACCCACGAGGTCTATTTAAATGAACACGACTATACTTACATTGGTTGTAACAAACTCGTAATGCAAAATATATTATAAACAACAGTTGTTATCCATGTGCTTTCACCTTTGACACGCGCATGCGCATTCTGTGCATATTCGAAACTCTGAACTGGCTTATGGATAGATCGGTTGATGCTGCAATTTCGCAGGTTAGCTCCAAAGTCACTTCAAAGTCACGGGTTTTCTCACTGTTGTCCGAGGACACCCTGGGTAGTTGGTATGTCATATCAAGACCAGTGTTCAAGTGAAGCCCAGGACATCGCTAAGTAGTTCGCGTCCTTGGACAAATCACTTCGTTATGGTGACTTAATGTTCTTGCACCCTACTCCGTTTGTAAATTCCAGTGTCTGCCTCGTTTGGGCTGTAAATAAAACAACTGGAAATTTGTCATTGAATTTATTTTGTTTTCGTAAAGTGTAACAGAACTTGCATGGATCAGCGCACCTCCGAATTGGGTAGATTTACCGTCATAAATAGTACATGTTGCTGCAGTAATAGTGAAGTGGATGGTGTCGCCAACGTCCATGTTGACAGCGGCTGAAGCTGTACCATAGGAAACCCCAGACAAAGATGCATATCCACCGCCTCTAGCAATTGAGTATGCATTTTTAAGCAGGTAGACATCTCCATTTGAAGAAGATATTAACACATCAATCCAGATGACGTAAGGGTCGGATACAGGAGGAGTAAAATAACCGGAAGTCGGGTTATATCCTCCACAAAAGGTTGTAGTCGACGGTGTCAAAGGTCAGCGTGGTCCATCCGGACTTCGTGGCTGACTAAGAAAGTTGAAAATAGAGAATTTTGCCGAGGATTTTGGTTACTTTTATCAACGAGTAGGATAACATTGAAATCAAAAGACACGAAGTTGAGATTCTATTCATCACCCAGTAATGTAGGTAAAGCAATATGCTCACATGTAAGGTATATATATTGTACCTCACTTGCCTAGTTACCCAACAGAGCGCGAATGTCTGTCAATTGGATGTTAATTACATCATGACTGGTAGAATCACTGTCAGCAGTAGAATAACTATGCAAATTTGTAATTCTTGACCAATCAGTGAAGTTGTAAAATGTTATCTACTGACGTTATCTCCTGTATTGGGTGATAACGCTACACCTGTTGCGATCTCATCTGAACCAATGTAAAACACGCATTAGTGATAACAACGATTTCAGTCACTTGACACATACTGTAAATATTTCAGGAATTTTACAGAGTTACAGATTACATATTTGTAATTTGATAACTAAGAAAAGATAGACAAAGAAAAGAAACACAGAGTGTACGAAGCCTTTGTGAGAATGTTTTCATTTGCATATGCATATTGTAGATGACATTTGTAATTGTATACGCATTTCAGAGGTCGTTAATGTTGTAGATTATTTCAATCAGTCTCTCCGCTCAGACAATCTGGGTACCTTTGAAAATCTAAAATCAGGCGTCATGCCTTTATTTTAGTTGTCCATGGATGGCACTTGCATGCTTTCCCAAAGACTGAAAGATTGTTATTCACACAAAAAAATATGTTAAACAGAAATATATTTGACTGAATTCCACATTCGAGATTATCGGAAGTTATTTATCATAGAATTAATTTTTCTCGATTTATATTTTAGTGGGAAAGTTTGCTGGTATTTGAATCACTGGTTCAGTAGTTATGCCTAAATATATTAACACTGTCGCCTATGGGAATTCATTTGGTGATTTATAACATATACCTCCTCAAAGTTTGGATTTCATGATTCTAGGGGAGTTGGGAGGTGAGATGAGTGCACTCTGATCCTGGTCCATTGACCGTGATCCTGATGTAGCACAATGAACGCACTTTCACGCATGGATTTGGCGCAGTATAAATGTTCACATTATTGTTATTAACACCTTTACCGTGTTAGTCATAACACACGAATTACTATCGGACCTATTCGCAACATGATGCGCACCTCTTCCTTTATGATACTATTAACTTTTAATATAATAATTATAGGGCTACTCATTGCTCGTGTGACAGCAAAGACGCTTTGAGAATACCCCGCGATACACGGTCTGACATTTATAACTAATATCTCATTAATTCCATCTTAACCAGGCTACGCGATTATTTCCTTTGATAGGAGACTCTTAATAGTATTAGTAAAGCAATACCGCATTTTCGCGAGGGGCTCAATGTCGCAATGATAATACTGGATGAGGGTGGGATAAAGCTCATCCTAGGCGATAAGGCAAGTTGACCACTGGTCAGAACTTGTTCTAGACTTCATCTCTCTTTCATGGACACCGTCTGCACTAAGGCATGCACTGTAGCAATCAGTTAATCAATTATGTGGGTGGTAGAGATCTAAAACAGGTGGGATCCATTATAGCATTAACGTTCGCCTGCATGCTATGGTTTTGTCCCACTAGTATCATTATTTTTTATTTATATTTTATTGTGGAAAGCGTGAGTGGTTTCGACAAAATACTTTGAGATTTAACTTCCGGTCTGTAGGCTCGTGGGCACTGTCGCGGGTACACGGCACATAGCCGATGCGCTTCCAGTATTGCTGCGCGGGAAACAATCTCGTGTACGGTTCCCATTCGTCGATGTCCTGATAAGTACGGGTGACTTGGCGGGCGACTTACTTCAAAGCATCTTGAAGTAGATTTCGCAAGACAACCTTTTCGTAAGATCGTGTTTAAAAAAATATATATATTCGAAGTTAGCACGACGTAGGTCAGACGCGGGGGCCCAACCCCGTTATAGCTCTAGCACGCGCTATGTTCCCAGCTAGTAAACACGCGCTATGTTCCCGGCTAGTACACAACACGTGACGAGCCATGTCCATATCACAGGCACTTGAAGCAGGCCATTATTTTGCTTTAATAAATTATTTTATTGTTAAAATAGAAATTAAAATGTCTTTTTTTTTTTAAACTGGGTTAGATCTATATGTAGTGCTAATATTTAAATGAACACAGGGACTCATTCACGACATATTTTATATAGAAACCCACACCACCTCCACTTCGATAGCTAATTTATTAATATCCGTTAATATTTCTACATGCATTACTAAAGCGAGCATGTACAGTAATGAATTCCCGACAAGCTTGTGCAGTCCAATGATCGTGTCACTGCACCAAATTGAAAATATTTGCTGTGAAAGCCGGAAATAAGGCGAATTTTCCTGTATAAAAGTCTTCGAGTTACGTTAAGGCTTACGTCCCTTTGCCGCCAGAGGACATATGGCCGACATTCTGGCGAAGGTGTATCCGCAACTTTCTTGTTGAAATATGTAATGTACCAGCATGCAAATAATTCATATAATAGACCAATTTACAGTATAGCTATAGTTTGTTGTCTTTTTCAACTGTGGCGCGTTCTTAACACTAATTAAATATTTAACATCATACCATCCGCAATGATCAGCCTTAATATGATCATTATTCTCTCTCCACTGCATGAATGGATTATTAGACCTATAATTATTACGTCGAAATGGAGGAACACTTCTTAGGTACTGTAAATCAGGAAATTAATGCGTCACTAATTTAATGCGACCTCAAGCTTTTAGACATAAATGCGACAACAA
>JAUTBT010081016.1:0-52582 GCA_032361225.1 Lepetodrilus schrolli | reverse complement strand
AAACATATATAGTTAATGAATAAAATAATAATTCCATTTATTCAAAAACACATTAGGCCAGGGACAAAAATAATTTCAGACCAGTGGAAATCAACTAAAAATGTATCTGTAACGTAACGTTAAAAAAATCATCTCTAGCTCTAACCCTAATGCTAACCCTAACCCTAACCCAAGAATATCCGATGCCTTAGGTAAGTAATATTAGTTGTATAGCAGATATTTTCAAATATAAAGTAGTTGTGTTACAAGTACTATCCACCGCCATCTTGGATTTCTAACGGGATGAATCGTGCGTGTTCGAGCAGGTATGTAAGTCTGTAAAACATGCGGTAAAATTCATAATTTAAAGAAAATGTAGCATTTGCATGTCGCTGATATCGGTGAATGGTAGAAAACTACATATACATATATATATCAGGAGAGAAGGGAGGGGGGTGCGGGCGGAAATCATACCTTAATACCTTGTTCACATAGTACATGGTCCAAACATGTACAATAACTGCATTTTAAACATATATGTAAATATTCCTGCAGGTGCATGTGATTACGTCATACAGGTGCTAGTGATTTACCAAGTTGCTATGGTACATGAAGAAGAAGATTACTGCGAAGACGCTGTGATATACTCATAAATCGGTCACGTTTATTGTCTACAAATCGTAACAAAATACAATGACATGTATTCAATGTGGTGTGTCTTTTCATACCCGTGGGAAGGGATATAATAACAAAGCTATTTTTCTAGTGAGTATACTGATGTCTCTAAACAGTTTAATCTTTAACAGAGTTGCTTAAATTTCTATACAGTATTACTCTCACTCCTCAGAAAGACATGTATATATATGCACTACATGTTACTGCTACAGGCATAAATCAGAACAACAGGTAGAGGCAAACCGAGCAAAAGTTAAGGCATCGCTTAAGTCGTCTTAACTAAAAAAAGGGAAACTTTATGACGGCAACCAAAATGTAATAATTGAAAATTGTGATGTAAAAAAATAGAAATTATCTGATAAAATAGAATGCGCCTTGCAGGTATCTCTTTTTGAATACAGACTGAATAATAAATAGTAAATTGTTCCCCACATATTTTCCCAGCTGTATTAATGATAGAATTAATTTTGCACTGAGCCACACATGTTTTCCCCCTACCATTTTAAAAATTACTTCATAAAAAGTAAGACTACTGGAAGTGAAATATAATTATTATAAGAAGCTAACATAAACTAAGAATGGAAGTGAAATATATTATAAGAAGCTAATATTAAGTAATTTAAAAAAACAAACAAGCACATAATTTCTTAATATCTTCTTACTAAACAGTAGAAACACATACATGTATGTAATCTCTGCTATGTGAACTACTGTTTGGTAGACTTTTGCTTCAAACATATATGAGATTTGAAGACTGTCAGTCTGATGAGGTAAAAGTAAGAACTTTACTTGGTGGCATAACGACAGTCACAGAGACTATGACCCTCAATGAATGGTAGATCTTCATCTCAACTGTTGCGTGTGAGATCGACTCCTGGGAACTAAAATCATTACTGTATCTGTAATTATGTGCATCTGTAATTATGTAATCCTGTAACCCTGTGTACAATAGTACACACTTCTTATATGCACTCTGAAAATAATGGAGGAAATAAAGAACATTCATTCACTATGGGATTGTCTGTTGGACCGTGCTTATGTGCATTATGTAATATAACAACAATTCATCCAAATATTATCAAAATTAGGTTACAATATGCAAATAAATGGAACAAAAAGTGTTAGATATTTATGGACGACAATGTCTTATTCAGGTACAATCGACGTGACGTCAAACGATGGCTGTTACTTCTTACGCCACCGTATGTGTACGTGCTAATAATAGATTCAAAACATTGAACGTTCATCGGCTGTTGATACCACGTCCAATCCGTTATTATCCTATGATAAAAAAAGTTACAAGTAAGTGCAGTTTAGATAGATAAATGGACACTCTATCAAGTGATACCAACATATGTGCGAATGCCTGTCATATTTTTCACTTATGCCAATCGCACACTTGACCATCTGTGCTCGTCCCAGTTCTAGAATTTCGATCCCTCTGCCGTCAATCCAGCCTCATGCTGGTATGACGGTCAGAGCTTCTCGGCCTAGTGTACAATGCGTGAGGCAGTTCGGGATCACGGGTATTCCGGATCACGCTCTCAATTACATTAATGTGAACGAAGTATTCGCTGTTGTTTCTAGACTTTATGTTATGAAGTGTCCCCATTTCGGGGTAGACCAGCTTTCATACTACTTACTAAAACGCTATTTCTGCTTCCAAAGCTCAAAGAATCGAGCCACTTGTCAATATATTTGAGGTCTGACACTTCCCACATTATATCGCGCAGAACTGGTATAAATGTCACCAGAAAATGTAAGTATGCAATCGAACAAAGTGAACCATTAGAAAATGTATCTGTGAGAAATGTATCTCAGGCATATTTAGCATCATAAATGTGACCTCAATGAAATGTCTCTTGTTGATTTCAAAATATACCTGATTCCATTTGGGTTATTTCTTATATTGATTTTGTCAATTTTACAAACAGAATTTCATATTCATCATAAAATTGTCATTTTAATATTTCTAATAGACAAAATTTAATTTTCAAGATATTTTAGTATTAATTTTGTCATTTTCGTCATTTTCCAGATTGTTATGTTAATATTTCTATTTAAGGGAAATTGACATTATTTGAGCTAGTTTGTGGTTTATTTGAGCTTCATTATGAGTTCATAATATTGCCAAACAATTTCTAAAAGTCTTGTTCCAACTTGATCTCCGTAAATAGAATTTGTTTCCTGTTTACCACGGAAAGTTGTATACATCATTTGCATGGCTGCTGAAGTGATGACTTCGCTTGGGATGGTGTATTGTTAAATTTACGTGTAGCAATAGCAGTGTTTTGTGATAAAAGAACGAGGGAGTGAGTATATTTTGAAACCCGACAATAGACATTCCATTGAGTTTTATGATGCTAAACATGCCTGCGAGCAGACGATGTGACTGTCACATTTTTTTCGAGCTTGCAATTATTTATTTGCATCACATTAAAAAGTGCATTAAGCTCACAGATACATGTTCTAATGTTTCACTTTGTTCGATTGCATACTTGTGTCTGCTGATGTCATTTAATACCAGTCTCCACGATATAACCGGGGAAGTCTCGGACATCAAATATATCCAATAGGCCATGCTAGGTGGCTCGATTCTTTGAGTTTTGGAAGTGCAAGCAGCGTTTTAGTAAGTAGTAGTACGAAAGCTGGGCTACCCCAAAATGGGGACACTACACAATTTTGTCAATTTACAGTAATCTGTCCAATCTTATGGGTAAATACTCATGATTTGTTTTTAATGAACGTAAGTTGGATTAATAATGAACCTTTATGAAATTGATTAATTCAGTAATATAAACTTTAAACATAGAGTGTGTGGCCTTGAGTTTCTACATAGAAAATCTCCATATTTCATTCACATATTCTGTCATACTGTCATGTCTGTATGTAATTGTAGTATTTTTGTTATTTCAGATAATAGTCATTGTTCATTTTGTACTGACATTTTGGTAAGTCTCATTTGACAATCGATGCAATGTATTGCCATTTAGTATTACGATTTTTCACTTATTCAATATTGCACGAGTATCAATATGATAGATTTGAGACAATTTTCTATATTAGAGACCTTCATTTATCTCACATTCAACTTCAAACGTGAGAATGTGATCCCAAAACATTGCGTTCATACTTTGATGAACAACAAACTTGTACTAAAAAAATCTAGGTAACTGCACATATTTCAGGGCAAACAGGATACAAATCTAGTCAATAACTGTGACGTGGCTCTACTGTGACGCAAATGACGGCGTACCTTCCTCTATGACGTGATGGCCAAATGACGTAACTGATTCCGAGCAAATTTCAATAAAATTATTATATTTTTTCACGAATGTGTTGAGGATTGTTTTTATTTTGACTGACTGCCATTTATTTTACATTTATTGAGGTATCAATACAGCTACAGTGTATCCCGGAAATCTCAATTACTCACATTACCAAAAGTATTGTATTTATACTTAAAATGAACAAAAGAGATGTCTGCCCATTCCCTCTTGATTGAGAGGTGACTGGTCGGGATGCACCACCGACCGTTAGTTGAAAATATTAATGCTCAGCTCTTAAAAAATATTAATTACAATTGATTCACATTGTTTGATGCTCAAAATCCATTACATCTTCACCTATTTGTTGAGCAATATTTTTTACATTCATCGCGGTATGAACAGAAAAACCGATGTGCACATTTTTGTTTGGACTGATTTGTGGATTCATCGTTTTTTCTGTTCATACCTCGATGGACGTAAAAAATATTGCAGTCAATCCTTCATTAATATAATAGCACTAGTTGATCAACGAAACGCAAGTTCGGGTAAACCAGGAAATCACTGTGACTGCAAACCTATGAGATTTTCTAAAATAGGTTGCGTCATATCTGGTGGGTCAGAAGTTAATAAGCAATACAGTCAACACCTATTTATTAGGACTTTAGATATCCGGTCCCCTCGCTATCCACACGGTTTTTACTGGGAACTAATATTTTCCTATATAAAATGACTCATATAACTGGAAATTCGGTTTCTGTTTACGGTCGGACATTTCCGGGAACCAAATAGGCAAATTAGTATAATTTATGTTCAGATATCCGGACGATAAATGTTGTGAAGGTTCATGCCATATAAGAAAACAACAATTGCCATAGTAGACTCTTTGTTTAACAAGTTACAAAGTCACAAACGGTTCAAACCAGAGTAGGCCGATAGAGAGACGTTAGAAAAGCTATTGAAAATACTCAGTGTCAATCACGATTGCTTAAGTTCCATGCGTTTGAAATGTATGACGCTCCAGATAGCATCTGCTACAGGAAGGTTTGTTTCAGACAGCATGTTTAAATACATATATATCACACGAAGAAAACAATAAGTATGAATATTAAGTTTGTACATCGTAATACTTCATGTTACATGTCAATATTAATGTAATAGGTAAAATATTGAATGTCAATGATCTTTTACCCTAGTTATCTACTTGTTCCCACTGAGTAACACTCTGAAAATTGTTAATATAAGCATAATGAAATACAATTTTCTAATGTCTACTGATAAAAACTGTACACTTTTAGAACCCGTATTCCAGTGGGGTTTGGGCGGCATGAACATTTTGAAATGTATGCATAACATAGTACAATATTTCCTGATGTCTATAGCAAAAACAAACACAAAAAACCCCACAACGTTATAAATATTTCCTAGTAGATGCCATCGAGATCTAATATGTAACACATATTTTTATAGTCTAAACTAACAAATTAGAGCAGCTGATCTCTAAAGACACAAAAATTACAAAAAGCAGCGTGTCGCAAGTGAGGGTAACGGGCATGTGACATGTAATAGGATTCTCTCAAGGAATTATACTGACAAAGTTCTCAATTTGTGTTTCTACAAATGTGGTGGTTCATTTATATGATCCAACGATATCGGTCAATATTATGCACACATTAACAGAAATAATCAAATAATGGGTGTAGCAAAATCCGTTTACAATCTGTGATAAATGAAGAATAGTGTGGCAACTCTTGCTAAATTCAGACATCCGGAAATTCAGTTACCCGCACGATTTTACCTGGAACGTAATTAGTCCAGATAAACGGTGGTCGACTGTACTTTTATCTATTTTTTAAAAAAGAAGTATCAAATATGTTCTCAATTTGCTATGCAAATGGTTCCTGGAGGTCTGTTGATATGCATTCTATGCTATTAACTTAATGCAAGTGGATTTTAATATTTTAATTTTTTTCTCAGCATATTGAGAAGTATCGAAACTTGGCCAGTGAAATCATGGGACTGCCAAGTATTGAACACTTCGAGATGATCCGACTTGACTGTGAAGACTTGAAGCGAGGCTTAGCCAATGCTTCCCGGGCATTGGCCAATGAACTGCTGAGTCGTGTATCAACAGATCATAGGCGTGAGAATGAGCAGTAAGTATAACTGTAATAAGAAAATATCTATTAAAATAAAAAAAATTACAAACTTTTTTTATTCACGGTTCGTAAAATTCAACTCAAAAGGAGGAACCATATAATGAATGTTTTCATGAATTTAAAATATTTTATTTTAATTATTTAGTGTAAAAGGCTTCATTATTATTCCTTAAGAGTAATTCTTGGCTATTACATATAAATATACCAATACACCAATAATTTACAATTTGTATTTTTCTTATAACTCAAATAGCTTACAATTATGATGTTTACTTGTTTGAATTAATAGGAGAGTTATGGTACATTGTAATTATATCACATGAAATATAACTGGACATCAAATAAAAAATATATGGGAATTACTTGTTATTTCATTTCATCATAAACCAAGTAGAGGAACATTACTGCACCATTCAACACTACGGATGTTGCAGGTTTCCTCCTGCCCTAAAACTGACAAGCCGGGATATAAGTGAAAGAATCTTGAAAGCGGCTCTAAACCCCAATTTAAAAATAATAAATAAATTTAAAAAATAACCATGTGAGTAGCGTGTTACCTGAAAAAAATATGAGCATCAAGTAAAAAATAATGACTTGTTATTAATTGAATTCCAAACTGATATGAACCAACAAGCCAGCTCGGAGTTTCGAATACGCACAGAATTACATGTGTCAAAGGTGAAGCACAGGAACACCAACTGTCTGAGATTCTGTAGCTCTTATAACATTATTTTACATTACATGCTTGTTAAAACCACTGTAAAGTATTCTGGTGGCTGTAATAAGCATTTTAATAGCATTAGGCATTACTATGTAATGTCTCTTCACCTTTGACACATGCATACATATTCTGCATGTATTCAAGACTCCAAGCTAGGTATATCTTGTAAACTCTGTACATGGCTTTTGCTTCCAGGATCTGCAAGGAGTTCCAAACCATCAAGGAGCGAGCTCTTCACATTCCAGAGACCAGCGAAGAACTAATGGAGATGTTGAGCTTCGTGGAGCATGCACGTACAGTGGGCATGGTCAAACTAAATGACAGGATTAAGGTGTGAAACTATAGCTTGCACGATATGCCTCATAGCAGCACACATTCTTTACAAATACTACACTTTTTGTTGCCTATACAGTGATCCCTCGATATAGCACCCTTCAAAGTTTTTAACCCGTTTTATCATTCTTAACTTATACTGCCATAAGCTTACAGAGCACCAATAAAGGTGTATTCAGTGCTAAATAGATGCATATATTATCATTATTATTATTATTACTACTATTATATTATTATTATTAATGCATCATGGATTCGCATAATCCACATGAATAAGCTTTGACCATTTTTTTTTAACCCTCTCCATGCTGGATTAGGCATGGTCACGATTCTTTAAGCCTTCTCTGGTTGCCTCCAGCATGGAGAGTTAACTTACTCCGATTGTTATGTGGGAAGGGGGAATAGATTTTGCCTATAGTTCGGCTTTTTTTGCCTATAGTTATTATATATGATAATGTGTTTTAACTAACCTAATCATGTGTAACACAAAAGATACTATTCCAGTACTATGTAATACCCGTGGGGCACTTTATAGTCTGAGCTGCGATAGAGCATTTCTATGAATTGATTCTTGGTCACTATATTTCATCTTTAACTACTATCCCTATTTTACTGCATCTGTGATATTTTGTGTTGTCGTGAATTCCTTTTCTTTCATTATCATAAATTAACAATTTCACAAGGGTGCCATATTGATTTTACTGTTAAATACGACATTCGTTCATTCAAAGTGTATTTTCCCCTCACTATTCCTCGAGATAGATTAACATATGCTCATGTACTAAGAATCACACAACTTCATGTAGTAATCTCTTTAGAATTCACTTAGAAATATATTTGCATTGCAAACATTTCAGATGCTTCACATTTCTCTGTATTACTGCTCACTTCATCCTAAATTGGAACATTTAACAGAATATAATTTGTGTAATTTGCAAAAATTGTGCTGAATTTTTGTATAGAAGATGGCTTTTATTTAAACAAAAATACAATCATGAATTAAACATTGATGTATTCTGTCACACAATTAATTTATAGCATTTTTAGTATGCCTTAATAAATTACATTCTTATGAATATGAATATTTTAATGAAAATAAAATCATTGTTATTTAATTTCATGTTACTTGTACAACAATCAAAAACATGTTTTACATGGAATTTTGAGCCATATTGTAAATGGAAATGTTCCATTTCTAACAAATGTCAAAAATGAAAAAATATTTACTTCTATTCAGCTGTATATTTAAAGAAAATGTATTGCATTACATTATAATAATTATGCACTTTGTATAATATTATTTATCATAAAGACATACAGCAGATATGTAAATATTTTTTTAAACTCATTTTTCTCCTTTCCTATCTTGTAATGTGTCTATTATTATTCTCTCATTGTTTGTGTTATGTTTGTGTTATGTTTGTGTTGCATTATATCATGTAAATCTAACAGGCTGTAATAACATGTACTCACTAATTTTAACAGTGAATAAAGTTTGCTTTTTAACTAAACATTATGCATTGTGTATTTAGCCGTCTGAAATGTATGAGTTCAAGATTTTATTTTTACAATACATGAAACTTTTAATAAGGACTGAAATACTGAAAGTAATGTTGATCATGCTTTTGGTATTTCTCCAAATATTCTGCATGAATAACAGTGATGCAGTGTTAATTTGTAGCTAAGTATTGAAATAGAAAGTATTTTCTTTGAATTGTACATTTGATGTTAACATGCCATTATTTGACATTGTTAAGTACTATAATCAATTAAGTAACCATGTCCTGTTGGATCAACCATAAGCACTTCTCTATTAGGCATCTCTGGTTGCTTCCAGAATGGATAGGGTTAAAAGAAATTCACGAGTGATTTTTTCTGTATCAGGATATTTTTTAATATCTATTATTTTATCCTAATTACTGTAATGTTATATAATATATCTGTTATTCTGTTCTCCAGGAATCTAAGGATCGACTGGCGTACCTTATTGATGTGTTCATGTTCAATCCTGATGACATTGAACTCAATTGTGAAGTCCTGACATGGCCCACAAGAATAAACCCAGTGTTCGATAACAATGATGAGGTATGCTGACAAACCTTTTTATTTAGTTATTTTGCAAAAATATAATTTTATTTGAAATAATATAGTTGAAAATATTAAATTTAAAAAAGATTAAGTACAAATTTACTTTTTCTAAAATTATAATTTGAATGGATGTTTGCATCTGAAAAATTATATCCAATGGAGCAAAATAAGAAATTGAATATAAACTGTAGACTTTATCTTTCCAAGTAGATCTAGACAAAATAATGAAATATATGCAGACATTCAATTTTTTTAAACCCCAAAAAGTTTCAAAATAAAATATCCTTTTTGAGCGTGTATCCTATGTCATGTACTAGTGAGCTAGGATTTTTTTGTATAAAACATCATATGAGTGTGAGTTTGAAACCGGCAAAATTTATTCGACAAACATTCAAATTCAATAAACAATACAATTGAGAATGAAATATCTAACTAATACCAAGTACATATATCATGTGAAATATAAAAAATAGGTGGGGCACCTAATGCCCCCACAAATACAAAGCAAATGAATACAAGGAATCCACGTATGGACAACATATATATATGGACAACTATAAATATCACGAAAGGAGGAGATTTGGTGGATGGACAGGTTATGAAAAACTGTTTACGAAGTATTAAAACTGCTGGTCAAATGTAATGTAAAATACAAAATGGCGTATCAAGATTGAAACAAAGGAATTTCTGATCTTATTAAGAGAAACAGTGCCCGGATGTCAGACAAGCTGGCACTGTGATTGGTTCAAAATACTTTTCTATTTATAGTCAGAAAGAACCGAGGTAAACTTAATCAGCAGTAATGTTGTGAATAATGTCAGTGCATCCCACGTGATCATAACAAGGTCCCCTTTCCATAATATAAGAATAAATTTAACATATTGAACTTGTAGCCCCAGAAACATGTTCAATCTCCTGACATATTAAAAGAATAATATCTTACATAGATCAAACACAAATATCCTTATTGTAGCCAATACGTATTATTTAAATAATATTTTATTTATTTATTTTTCTCTTCTCCACCTAGTGTAGAGTTCCAGACATGTTTTATGTATTTTATTTTTTTTATGATTTACTTTTTTATTAATTTATTTTTCTTTCCTCCAGCTTGTAGAGAGTTCCAGACAAGCAGGAGAGAAGCAGCTGTTGGAGAAGAGGGAGAAGGTGATGCTGGAGTTGGAGAAGTTACGGCAGCGTGTGGATGAGTTCAATGACTATGGAGAGTTGTACATGATGCAGCAGTATGTGCAAGATGTCCGCACCGTGCAGCGCCGCCTGGTGGAGGTCCAGGAACAGATAGTCTGGATCAATAAGGTATGAGGGACGGAGTTGTCTTCTCCTTGCAATTCAAATATTCAACAACAAAAATTATTGGTTGTTTGTTCTAGTAGACGACTATGATGGAAACGAATGTTTTAAGATATTATTTTTTTTACAATTTAAATAAATAATCTTGAGATTCCTCAAGTATCCCTCATATTGATACAATTAATACACACACAAAATTAAACCAGATCCAAAATTGACCTTCAGATGAATTGCCAATTGGGACATTCAAACTTTCAAAATGTGCATCAAAATATCTCCAGGGACCAAATACTGAGATCAGGCCCCAAGATTACAAAACCTTTTTGAGTACGATTTCATGCTCATGCTCAAATTTCAAATGAGGATTTGTGAACAAAACTTTTGAGTTGAGCATGAAATCGTACTCCAGAAAGTTTCATAGTCAGTGGGCCAGATCTGAAACTAACTTTCCTCAGATATATTGCAATGAAGGGTTTCAATATGCCCCTCAAAATATCTGCAGCTAGCGAAAACAAAGATTAGATTTTGAAGACTGGTAAAGATTCTTTCTGATGCTGTTGACTACCTTAACCCTCTCCCTGCTGGATTAGACACAGGTACAGCTCTTTAGGGCATTTCTGGTTGCCTTCAGAATGGATAGGGTTGAGGTGCTGTATTCATACCCCATGTTAGTATTGTAATGTATGCACATCCTATTCGTCTGCAGGAAGAAGTTTTGTTCAAGTACCCAGTGTCGACATACCCGGATGTGGATGAGATTTCTGTGTCCATTGATCCCTTCTACAGACTCTTCACAGTGGTACAGAAGTGGCAGAGAGCTGAGAAGAAGTGAGTTATCCTTGAACTCATTGTAATACTGACCTTGAATATTGACCTTAATAATAATATGAACAATTATATTGCACCAAATCCATGTTCGAAAGTGTGCTCATAGTGTTAGATTATTACCCGGTCAGTGGATCATTGTGCTCTCATTTTCCTTCTCAACTCCCTGGGGACTATACAACCAAGCTGTCATTCAAGGTGCTAGAAGGTTATTCACATGCCCATGTCAACCTACCTTGCATATTGACCTTGCATACTGACTTTCAATCTTAACCTTGAATATTGACCTTGAACATTCTTGAATATTGGCCTTGAATATTAATCTTGAATGTTGACCTTGCATATTGATCATGAATATTGACCTTGAATATTAACCTTGAATGTTGACCTTGAATGTTGACCTTGGATGTTGACCTTGGATATTGACCTTGAATACCTTGAATATTAGCCTTGGTTTGATGCAAAACATTAAAAAATAGAAGTTGGGTCCACTGTGCTGCCCATAGCAATATAATGTTCACATTATTACTACTATTATTATCATTATTATTATTATCATCATTATTGTTATTGTTTGTTTTCTCGTTCCCCAGGTGGATGGATGGGGCGTTCCTGGAACTAAACTCAGAGGCGGTCGAGGCGGAGGTGGACGAGTACTGGCGGGAGACCTACAAGATCCAGAAGGTCTTCAACAACCGAGTGAAGAAGATGCAGATGGAGCGCGACGAGATGGAACGCGACAAGAAGAAACGACG
The DNA here is from genome assembly GCA_032361225.1 of Lepetodrilus schrolli. Taxonomy (NCBI): domain Eukaryota; kingdom Metazoa; phylum Mollusca; class Gastropoda; order Lepetellida; family Lepetodrilidae; genus Lepetodrilus; species Lepetodrilus schrolli. The sequence continues at coordinate 40,470 of JAUTBT010081016.1, read as the reverse complement.
TCGCCAGGCTGAGGAGAGCGGCGAGGAGGTCAAAGATGATGAAGACGAGTTCCACCTGCCGCAGTCACTGGCCGTTTGCAACACCGTCATGGACAACATGAAGGACTTCAAGGTCGAAACAAACTTAAAGTCACTAAACAGATTTACACTAACCGACTATTTGCTTTTCACTAAAATAATAATTCGGTTCCAATTGTTAACTGAAAACTGCATCCCAGGGGAAAAAACCTCAGTTACAAACTGAGTTTTAAACTCAACTGTTCTGAGCTTTTTTTTGAGAAATCCAGGTTGGTCTTATCACAGGACCTTTGAAGGGTTGTTCTCTGTTTGAAAGTTTTTAAGGACTTCAATGTCAGGGGGATGCTTTTTTACAACTTCCAGCATCGCTTTCTGCAGAATGATCACAGTACGATGAGAGTCTTTTTTTTGTGTACAAGATTCTGATGTAGTTTCTCTAAACCGAGAATACTCTCATTCCAGGAATTCATCCCTGTCATCGGTATCATGTGTAACCAAGGAATCAGGACACGGCATTGGAAGCAGATGTCGGACATCGCTGGCTTCGACCTGACCCCGGACTCCGGGAGCACCCTCAGGAAGGTGCTCAAGCTGAACCTCGACCCGTACATGGAGCAGTTCGAGGGAATATCCGGGGCAGCCTCCAAGGTAAATAAATACCAGTTCCGCCATTTTGTAGCTGGCTGTTTTAGTGAAAGAATCTTGAAAGCAGATCTAACACTCAGTGCTATGGATGTTGTTTTCAAAAAGTTTTATCCTTGCAAATCTAATGAAGCAATTTTCTTTTAACATTTTCCATTCCAGATTAATTTTTAGGTCTTTCTATTTCGATACTTGGCGATATTAGACCTAAATGAATGGTTCTTTCCTTGCAAACCTGCAGAAGCAATTTACATTATAATGCTATGACTCTGGTAAAGAATCCAGACAAAGGCAATCACGGTCCAGACATTAATGTTTTATTGACAAATTTCATGATCAAACGTATCCTACCTGACTGTATGTACATTTGATTTGTCTGCACAAATATTTTGGGCAACAAGCTACATTTTCTGCATGTGCCACTTGTTTTCAATATATTTTCATATTTTCTATATATTTTTATCTCGAGATTATTAATATCCAATTCTCTTCTGCAGGAATTCTCACTGGAGAAGGCCATGAACAAAATGATGGAAGAATGGACCGGGATCAACTTCAGCTTGATCCAGTACCGCGACACGGGCGTCTCCATCTTGGCTTCGGTGGACGACATCCAAACGACCTTGGACGACCAGATCGTCAAGACCCAGACGATGCGAGGGTCGCCCTTTATCAAGCCCTTCGAGAAGGAGATCAAGGTAGATGGAGTTGTCCCCCTTTGCTCTTGTGATGGTGGCGTCCAGTGCACTTGTGGTACACTATGTGAGCTCACTGGTTGCTCTGTCGACGATGAAATGTTGCAAACTTGTGATTGAGGCACCATAGAGACACCTGTCATTACTAAGACACCTGTCATTACTAACGACCATTATCATCAACAGCTGTGACACTTTGTGTGTGTGTTGTGTGTCGTAAAACTGGTGCAGGTTAACAAGTAATTATTGAAACACAGCACAATTACAACTAACAATTCATACATTACTAACAATGCCTATTATACTATCACTATTTGACAAGCACAATTTTATATGCAGTTATACAAATCTTTTAAACACTTTGTTACTAACAATCGTGAAATACTATTTTCCTGTCAACTAGCTGTTTCAAGTACTGCGACATTGTTGACCTTCAACTGTTTCAATATGTGAACAGCTACGGACCCAGAAAATGGCAAGAATTTATTAAGAACCAAAGATCTTTATACCAAAATATGATGGAATGTTTATAAATGCGGAGAGGCAAGATCTATGAGGAACCTGTACCAGGAATTGACAATTATAATACAACAGAGGTTGACACTGGTTTATGCAATTTTCATGAACTTTCTTCCTTTATATCATGCTGTTGTATTTTTTCTCCAATGACCCAACTGTTTGTGTTTTATATTGTGAATTTTAATCAAATTATATAATGTTATCAGTAATGATAAATGAAGAACCCCCACAGTAATGATAAATGAAAATTTTTATCATTAAATATTACATGTATTTTGTGAGAATTCATGACATGTTGATGATATCTAACTTCAATATCTTGGAGTTTAAAGTTGTATTAACAATTACGTACTGGTAAGGAAATATCGTTTCTTAAAGTTATAGACAAAATATAGATTTGCATGTGTTTTTTCTCAGTTCGTTTTTTTAAAATAACTTGACAAAAAGTTGACTGTCGACAACTTTGCCAGTGTTAAAAACGTTTTATGAATTTCTTCTAACAATAATTTCATACACACAGTCATGACTTCACAACTACTAAACTTTCACCAAAATTAACCAACTCACTTCACTGTTCACTTCACATGTGTAGTTTTTAATTGTTGTGTTGTCCCTTTAAAAAAGTATCAATATAAATATCTACTTTAGTTGCCGATAGAGAAGCATGTAAATGGTATCTTGGAACGATATTTGAATACTGAGTTGTAGGGTAGTTTTAACATTATTTTATTGAATGCTGTTACAATCAGTTTAAATGAAATGAGAATTATTATTATTATTTTTTTCAAAAATAGAATAGAATCTTCAATTCCGCATCATGTATTGAATAATAGCAAAAGGCCACCAGATAGAAGATATTCTACATTCGTGCACGATTTTGATAGTAAATAAAGTTCAGAGAATGTCTTGCATTAATTTACCTGCTTTATATGTCTGCTAAAAGTTGGTATTAGACTAGAGCAACTACTAGTACTTAAAGACATAATTAATATAAATTTACATGACAAATTGATCTGCAATCATAATTATTTAATTAATGATTCTTTGTGTAGAAATTTACAATGTATTTTTAATTACTAATTAATCATGCAGTTCCACGTCATATATATATTTGACTATTATTGTATTCATATGCAATATAGTTAATAAAACAAGTTTACAATGCATGTATCTTCTTTTGTACACCTACTCTATGTCATTAAAATAATATTTCAAAAGCCAATTCTTAGGTAACTTTGTCGCAAATTGGTGAAAGATTCCCACAGCGACATTAAACTCCATAATCACTCCCTCCCTCTTGGGTTACTGTTGTAATGTCTTTCCAAATATCTGAAGAGTGACAGATGACATCTGATTTTTAATTTCTACATATTTGGAGCCTATTTGAAACATATGTAATTTGCAGTATTGTTATCATTCATCATAACAAATGTGATTGCCTGCAGTAAAACTTTCTTATTCCAATCATGGTAAGTGTAAGAAATTAATATGCCCTTGGGTCTGAGCAAATGTGCTCAAGTTATAGGAAGTCTATTACATTAGCCAATGTATCGTATGGGGAAAAAAATAGTTTAAAAACACAATCATATTAACCCTCTTCCTGCTGGATTAGACATGCACTGCTCTTTAGGGCATTTCCAGTTGCCTCCAGCAGGGAGAGAGTTAATTGAGCATATAAATGGACAAAGGACTAAAGTGCATACTCATGATTGTAGATTATAGTTTGTTGAGGTTTTTAAAATCGAGAAAATCAAATCAAAGGTTTCCAAAAGGTACTGTATATATATCACCATTGCAGCCACCATTGAAGATTGGTGGTAGTCTAATTAAAATCAGATCTCGTTTCCTTCAAGCATTTTTACATTCTTCGAGTGTCCAAATATCTGAGCATCAATTTCAGTTCTGATGTTAGTGAGATTGGATTAGTAACCACAAAAGAGAATTGTGATTGTTTCTGCTACCACTGACCCACTCATTGTAATTCTGTTTAGGAATGGGAGGACAAGATGATCCTAGTGACGTTATACCTATCTCTATTAGATATATTTCTATTTCGATACTTAGCAACATTCAACCATTTCTTCCACCACTGACCCCTTGTTGTAATGCTGTGTAGGAATTGGAGGGCAAGCTGTTCCACACCTAGTAGACTATCAACCTTAACTATCGAACTTTCTATTTCAATACTTAGCAACATTAGACCTAACTATAGAGCTTAATATTTTGATACTTACCAACATTAAACTCTATAAAGCATTACCTACTGTTTCTTCCACCACTGACCCCATTGTTGTAATGCTGATATGAGGCATAATTATTGAGCTTTCTATTACGATACTTACCAACATTAAATCTGTAACACTATACAGCGTATCCTACCGTTTCCTCCACCACTGACCCTGTTTTGTAATGCTATGTAGGAATGGGAGGACAAGCTGATCCGCACACAGGAGACTATCGACGAGTGGCTGAAAGTGCAGGCACAGTGGCTCTACCTGGAGCCCATCTTCTCCTCCGAGGACATCATGCAGCAGATGCCAGAGGAAGGACGACTCTTCCAGATGGTCGACAGGAACTGGAAGGACGTCATGAGACACACCATCAAAGACCCGAAGGTAACGTGTGGAAATCCACAGATTTTATTGGTCCTGGCCCCAAGATTACGAAACTTTTTTTAGTCCGATTTCACTAGTAGTTTTGTTCACAAATCCCCATATAAAATCTGAACTTGAACATGAAATCGTACTCAAAATGTTTTGTAATCTTGAGGCTAAGGGTCGATTTATTTGTCCTGGACAGCCTCCAGTCCCCAGGGCTTGTTTTTGTGGTAGGACTTATAAGGCACACCATAAAAAATCCAAAGGTAACGTGTAGAAGAGAGCTTGGGCCTGTGTGTGTCATGGACAGGCATGGCAATTTTCCGTGGATCCACAGAAATCCACTGATTTATTTGTCCGGGGGTCGATTTTCTGAACAAGTCACAATTATCTGTTTCCATGCCTGGGTAATGTGTGAGGGAGATGACTTAGGCCTGTGTAGCATGTAGTGTTGGGTTTTGTTGAAGGACATCATGCAGCACATTATAAAAGATCCAAAGGTAACCAGGCATGGCAATTTTATGTGGATTGTCAGAAATCCACTGATTTATTAGTCCTGGCTCTGTTATTATTGAACTTTTTTGAGTGAATTCATGCTCAACTCAAAGTTTTGTTCACAAATCTCCATATAAAATGTGAGCTTGAGCATGGAATCGTACTGAAAAAGTTTACGTAACCTCATGGCCTGCTGTAGTAAAACTATGCGCATGGCACAAACTCTAATTTATGCCCAGGCAACCCTGTCATGAGCCCTGCCAGCTGTGCCTGTCCCATGGTTTTGTTATTATTATTTGACCGCGACTGGGTTCTGTCTGCAGGTGATGGCAGCTGTTGGACTGCAGGGACTGCTGGAGAAGCTCGTAGACAGCAACGGTCTTCTGGATAAGATCAACAAGGGACTGAATGCCTACCTGGAGAAGAAGCGACTGTTCTTCCCACGGTCAGTATCCATTAGCTCGTACTTGTAACTACTTGAACCTTTACTTGAAAGTATCCTGTTTTTGAAACTCTTAGACTGTACTTGATACTAGACTTGAAACTAGCCAGTACTTGAAACTAACCCATGCTTGAAACTAGCTTATACTTGATGCTATCCAATGTTTTAAGGTTTATTTTGGTCTTGTTGAAGTTGCTGTTCAATTTGTTCTGTTAGCCATTTTTCAGATTTTTCCACCACAAGATTTGTTCTTTTTGGAAGAGATTCTCTTGAAGGTTTATTCTGGCAGTTCTTCAGTTGCTTACCATATGTCATTTGAAAAATAATAATCCAACATATGCAGCATTACCACTCAGTTACTGCTTTCACTTTCTGATCAACATCCAAATGTCCACCTATGTTCTCAGGTTCTTCTTCCTGTCCAACGATGAGATGTTGGAGATCCTTTCGGAGACAAAGGACCCGACACGCGTCCAGCCTCACCTCAAGAAGTGCTTCGAGGGCATTGCCAAGCTGGAGTTTGATGAAAAGCTGGACATCCACGCCATGTACTCCAGCGAGGGGGAGAAGGTCAAGTACTCCACCGTCATCTCCACATCGGAGGCGCGAGGTGCTGTGGAGAAGTGGCTGTTGCAGGTCCAGCACGTGATGCTGCAGTCAATCCACGACGTCATCTCAGACTCCATCGACGTGAGTGGCCCGCCCGGCGATTTGTGCTTGGTTTTGTTTGGTTTAGATTTTACTATAGTAATAATAGTATACAACATTTTATATAGCACCTTATATAGTTTTGTTAAAAGAATCACCATAAGGCGCTTAACAAATAAGATGCATCCTCGAAATTCCGGTCATTATTCCTACATAACATCCGTCAAATACCCTGTGTTTCAAGGATGACTATCACATACTGTGGGTGAATGGATGTCATGTCAGACTCCATTGATGTGAGTGCTTGGTTTTGTTTAGTTTAGTTTTTGTTTTGACATACTGAGGTGGATGGGTGGCAGGGTGGTAGGTGAGATCTAGGTGAGAGATAGCTTGACACATTTATCACAATCTTATAGGTATCCTAAGTGTTACGAATATGCATTTCATGTTAGTGGGCGGATGGTTGCACAGTGGTAGAATGTAGAGGAAACCCGCAACATCCGTAGCACTGAATGTTGCAATAAACCTGCGAGCACTGGGTGGTACTGACAAGACCAAGAATGGTATCTGCATTGCCACTCTACAGACAGCACATCCTATCAATATCGCGTCAGAAAGGTAACTTTCATGAACATTGATGCTGGGCTCCAGGGGCAGGATTTGAACCCGGAACCTTTGGCTCCGAAGTCCAACTGTTCTACCACTGCGCTACCACCCGCCCCAAATGTTCAATAGGTGAGAGATCTAGTGATTTTGCAGGCCAAGTGAGTAAAGTAATGTGTTCCTGGTCCATTATGTTAACTGCAACGTGGTTCGTATGGTGACGAGCAGTGTCATCTTGAAGGACAAATTCCGACCTATTCTGTGAGCTATGGGAACATCAGCAGGCCTCAAGATTTCATCAACGTATCATTGACTTGTCAAGTTGCCATGGATCATAACCAAACCTGATCTCAGATTGTGTGTATTCCCACCCCACACTATGACACTGCCATCCCCATATGAGCCATGTTTCTGAATAGGGTTCCTTTATTTTGTGTGCTTAGTATATATTTCCAATTTGTGGTTTCTTGCCTCTTCCAGGCATACCCACTGATTGATCGAAACCAGTGGGTCAAGGAGTGGCCAGGCCAGGTGGTGCTCTGTTCCTCCCAGGTGTACTGGACCCGCGAGGTGCACGCAGCGATCCGCAATGGACCACATGGACTGCGCGAGTACTGGGAGAGACTGCAGGCTCAGCTGAAGGATGTGGTAGCACTGGTCCGAGGAAAACTGACCAAGCAGCAGAGAACCACACTGGGAGCGCTGGTGGTCATCGACGTCCATGCCAGAGATGTGGTTCTGGACATGGCCAATCAAGGTGACCACCCATGATAATGATGATGATGATGATAATAATGTTAATAATAATAATAATAAATTTCAAATATTAAAAAAAATATACAATATAATAATCATAATAATAATAGTAATAATAATAATGACCAAGCAGCAGAGGATCAACGTCCACACCAGAGATGTTGTGGCTCTGGACATGACCAACTAAGGTGACCACCCATGCTGATAATAATAATAGTAATAATAATACTATACAAAAAAATAATGTGGGCATTTTAATTAATAAATAATTTCAAATAATAATAATAATAATAAATTTAAACAATAATAATAATAATAATAATAGTTTTTAAAATAATAATGTGCGCATTTAAATTGGGCCAAATCTACGTTTGATTAATAATAATAATAATTATAATAATAAAAATAAATTTAAATAATAATCATAATAATAAATTTAAATAATAGTAATAATGTGTGCATTTATATTGCGCCAAATAAAAAGCGTGCTTATAGCACAACATTATTACCCCGGTCATTTGATCAATGTGTTCTCATTTTCCTTCACAACTCCCTGGGAGGGATACAATCCAAGCTGCCATTCAAGGCACTAGAATTTTATCATTTTTCATGCCAATGTCATACCGGGTACCCATTTTCTGCTAGGTGTACAGAGGCATTTTGTAACTAAGTCACTTGCCTATGATGAGTTGTTATAGTTATGCTATTTTATTATTATCATAGCTAAATTGAACTGAATTATGCCAAAGGAATGTTGTCATTATCAGCAATAAAAATTGACAGTAGTCCAGTAGTTCATTGATATTGATAATGAAGGGTCATTTTTACCGGTTTTGTTGTCTGTTGCCATTGAGTTTATTCTGAAATTTATATTTTATGGTGAAATATTTCTTTTGATAAATTGTTCCTCCATGGATGTTAGTTCATAAAATTACATTTAACTTTACCACCAACACTACGAATAGATAATGACCAAATTGAGATGTTACCATGGGGGAAATTTACTGTTATTTGTTTTAAATTCCAGTAGAAATTTGTAACAAATAATGTTCAAATTAAAGTGAAACATCACAAAATACATATCACTCCTTAAAGTAAAAAATAGTTCCAATGTGTATTTTCCAGGCGTGATGCCAGAGATGTTAATTTCACATAGATTTTATTTAGTTTTTTAAATATTATAATTAATATTATAATCACATTAGCACAAAATGTTTCTTTTTCAATCTGCCATGGATGTAAATTTCTCTTCTTTCAGTCTTAAAAAAATATTACCAATATTTATTTCCAGGTGTCTCAGCTGAGAACGACTTCAACTGGCTGGCACAGTTGCGGTATTACTGGGAGGACGATAATATGCTCGTGAAGATCACCAACGCCACGGTCAAGTACTGCAACGAGTACCTGGGCAACTCCGGCCGACTGGTCATCACCCCGCTGACCGACAGGTGCTACCGAACCCTGGTCGGAGCGTTCCACCTCAACCTCAACGGGGCCCCTGAGGGGCCGGCAGGAACTGGGAAGACAGAGACCACTAAGGATCTGGCCAAGGCATTGGCTGTTCAGTGCGTGGTGTTCAACTGCTCCGACGGTCTCGACTACATCGCTATGGGCAAGGTTGGGATTCTTTTTCCCATTCATCTGTCTATAATAGGCACCAACTTTGTTTCCTGTTGAATTCATGTCTGCATTTTTAGCCTATGGAGTAAGGTGGACTAGAAGATGTCTACACTTATCGACTAATATATATATTTCTTAAATTCATGTTTCGTTTGTATTTTTAGTCATGGACTATATTTTTAGACACTTTCTATATTCCATTCCTAATTTGGGTAGAAATTGGAAACAGATTTTGACCAAATTAATACACTTATATTTTTGTCCCGCAGTGATATCAATCTAATATGTTTAAGACCTGTTGTTATTCCATAATAATAGAAATTCATATAATTGAATATTCTGAGTTAAACTTTTAGTAATATTTTTTCATTTAGTTTTGGTATTCTTTGTGTAAGGTGGGGGTATTTGTTCTCGTTCACCTGCTTCCGATACAGACCGATATTGCATCAAATTTATATTTCAGTTGTATTTGAGACATGAGAGTCAAAATAACATCATTAAATAATGTTGGAATCTGAAATAGCAAAAAGTACATTTATATTAAAATTATGAAATTTTTGTTTTCAGTTCTTCAAGGGCCTGGCTTCTGCTGGTGCATGGGCTTGCTTTGATGAGTTCAACAGAATTGACCTGGAAGTGTTGTCCGTTGTCGCTCAACAGGTAGAAATTTGATGCAAATAAAATTAAGATAAATCCACAAGTCAATTAATGACAATAATAAGTCCTAAAATAGGTTATATAAAAAAAATATTTTATTGGTATTCTTGAATTCTTCATCTTTATTGCTTTACAGTTATCCTTGCAAATCTGTTCTAGATACTCTGCATCATCCGAGCATTCCAATGCAAGGTGGACACTTTAATTCAAATTAATTAAAATATAATAAAATTTAAATCCGCTTCTCCAGATCCAGTGCATCATTCGAGCGGTCCAAGGCAAGGTGAAAACGTTCCTGTTCGAAGGCACGGAACTGGCGCTGAACCCCAACTGCTATGTGTGCATCACCATGAACCCTGGCTACGCCGGGCGCTCAGAGCTGCCCGACAACCTCAAGGTGCTGTTCCGGACAGTCGCCATGATGGTGCCGGACTACGCCATGATCGCCGAGATCTCGCTGTACTCCTTCGGCTTCCTGGATGCCCGGAACCTGTCCGTGAAGATCGTGACCACGTACCGGTTGTGCTCCGAGCAGCTGTCCTCGCAGTTTCACTACGACTATGGAATGCGTGCCGTCAAAGCCGTGCTGTCTGCCGCCGGGAATCTCAAGCTGAAGTACCCAGACGAGGACGAGGACATCCTGGTGGGTTCTGGGTTCATTTTAACCTTCTCTCTGCAGGTGGCAACCGTAGATGCCCTGTGGAGCATGACGTCGGTCCAGAATGGAGGTTGATTGGTGAATTTAGTGTTCTGATGTGTTGGGTTGATTTTAACCTTATCTCTGCTGGTGGCAACTGCAGATGCCCTGTGGTGGAGCATAAGAGGTTGCGGTTGGTCCAGAATGAAGAAGGTTGATGAGTTTGTTGTTCTGGCCCTGAGATTGCGAACATCTTTATTTATTTATTTAGCCTTCTTCTTGCTGGTGGCAACTGTAGATGCCCTGCCGATCAGAGACGAGGATGATTGATCCAGCAGGGAAAGTGATTCGTCGATTTAAGCCCGAAGTTACAATACTTTTCTAAGTACAATTTCATCCTCAACTCGCATGTTGTGCTCAATGAAGAGTTGAGCATGAAATTGTACTCAGAAATGTTTCGTAACCATGGGGGTCTGTATTTCCTTTCAACACAATGGTTTCTTATGTGAATGTTTTCTTTCCTCTTCACAGCTTCTGAGGTCCATCATTGACGTTAATCTGCCCAAGTTCCTGTCTCACGACATCCCGCTGTTCAATGGCATCATCTCGGATCTGTTCCCGGGCCTCCAGCTGCCGGAAGCTGACTACAAGGTGTTCCTGGAGACAATCAAGAAGCAGTGCGAGATGAAGAACCTGCAGTTCGTGGACTTCTTCAAGGAGAAGATCATCCAGACCTACGAGATGATGATCGTCCGACACGGGTGAGTGAAAAGACAGATCTGGACAGATTGAGGTCCTGGGTGGGGGGGATTGTTTATAGAGATTATTAATTGAGTATCTTTATATATCGTCTATATCCTGCATTTTGGGATAATCTTTGTACTAGATGAGCTTTAGCGAGGACTGGTCGGCTCGGAATCAGTATACAATCATGTTATATCTGCGGCATGATATTCCAAGTAAGCTAGCACTATAAAGACTGGTGGAAATCCAGACTAGTACAAGCAGTACATATGCATGCAAGCCATCAAAAATCTTGAAAGTCGCGCTAAACCCCAAATCAACCAATGACATTGCAGTAGATAACAGAATTTCCACCACTCATTGAACACTCCATTTCATTGAAATTACGAATGTACACGCATTCCTCTTCAGCTTCATGTTGGTGGGGGAGCCGTTCGGCGCCAAGTCCAAAGTCCTGCAAGTTCTCAGGGAGGGGATGACTCAGCTGAACGACGATGGCCATGAGGAGTTTGAAAGGGTCATGTGTAGGATCATCAACCCCAAGGCCATCACCATGGGACAGCTTTTCGGACAGTTTGACCCCGTCTCTCATGAGGTACGCAATGATTATTTTTGTATTTTTATTATTATACTGTATAACGGTTATATGTAGTGGCTCGCAATTTTCCATGGAATGATGTACCCAGCAGCTTGAGAACCCTTGTACCCCGAGTCATTAGGCTCTCAAGTGGGGTACATCATTCCATAAACCCCTCACGAGTTGACAACAAATTCATCACAGTCATGTTTCTGTACCTGAACATGATGTAAATTCAATCATAGATGTTCGTCTGCCATTAGATTGAACCAAGTCTAGTAGATGATGTTTATAGCAAAAATTTCAAAACTCTGAGCACTGCATGATCAACCAGATCGCTTACTTAGTGTATAAGGGGGAGCTGTTTCAACACAGTAAGGAGTGTGTAAAGAATGCATACCACAGTTAGGCAGTTGTAATAGAACCAGGAAATACGTGAAACTTATATGTAAGGTAGGACAATATTATAATATTATAATAATATTAATGATCACAATAATTATTAAAATTAAAAGCTTATATAGTGCACCTATTATTATGCTATCAATGGCATGTGCAGTACATTAATATTACAAGAATTTTCCACCAGTAACCCATTAAATCTCAATTATTATGAACTTTCTCCATGATGCCGGAATCCAGATATGCTCTATAGAGCAGCATATTTTTGTTCATGAATCTTAGATTAATAGACATTGTGGTCGCTCATTAAATCAAGTTATATTTTCGTTCATTTCCCAGTGGACAGATGGAGTGGTCGCCAACACGTTCCGAGAGTTTGCGTCTACGGACACGCCGGAGAGGAAGTGGGTGATATTCGACGGGCCGATTGACGCGCTGTGGATCGAGAACATGAACACCGTGCTGGACGACAACAAGAAGCTTTGCTTGATGAGCGGCGAAATCATCCAGATGTCTTCCGTCATGAGTCTCATCTTTGAGACCATGGATCTGTCGCAGGCCTCGGTCAGCCTCTAATTATTAAATTAAGCCATCCACATACAGAGGGAATTGTGCTATGCACTCGGCCATGCGTGGCAGAGTACGCAGCAAATTACCCTCCGTTTGCAGACTACTATTTTTTAGAATTCTGCCACTCGTGGCCGTGTAGCGATTATCTAGTGCTGCGCACTCAGCCATGCATCAGCACAATTCCCTCCATGTGTTGTGGGCATTAAGAAACTAATGCTTAATTGTTTGGTTTTAAACAAAGTTCATGCACATTAAATTCAACAAAGTGAAATATCTTATAATAATTATTATTTTCACTTATATTAATTTTATTTTTTTAGGGTATAGTAATCTTTTCCCGTGTCATTGTTAACCCTCTCTCTTTCATCTTCTTCCCATAGCCTGCTACAGTGTCGCGGTGTGGTATGGTCTACCTAGAGCCCACCACCCTGGGCTGGAGACCGCTGGTAAAGTCTTGGCTGCATGTGTTCCCGGAACCGTTGGTCGAATACGTAGAAATGGTCGACGCCATGTTTGAGTGGCTCGTGGATCCTTGCCTCACATTTATCAGGAAAAACTGCAAGGTTGGCTGAAAATGCATTGAAATTCAATTGTTATTACTATATAGGCATGACAATGACAGTTGTGGCATATATTTAGTTTCTTTTTATTATTATTATTATTATTATTATTATTATTATTATTATTATTATTTATTATTTATTATTATTATTATTATTATTATTATTATTACTATTATTATTATTATATAGGTATAAGAATGATAGTTATGAGAAATACTTAGTATTAAAATTAAAACATTCAAATTAAGATTTCCTTTGTCATTGATTAATGACTCCTACATGTAATTTTTCGTGTAGTTGTTTTCCATTTTTCCATGATTTGATTTGTAAAATGTTTTGTGATCAGAAATTCTCTGGCATTTACCAGGATAATGCAATAAAGAAATATCCAATTAAGTATAAATTCACTGTAAAGGTGTATTTGTAAAATATGTGTATTTGTAATGGCGATAATTTACATTTAAAAAATATGATTAATTTCCTCAAATTTTCTTCAGGAATATGTTCCTACAAGCCCAACCAATATGGTCCAGTCATTCATGTATCTCATTGACATTTTGATGAACGAGGCATCGAAGGACTCGGCCGACAACAAGCACGCCAAAGTCCATCTGGTGGTCAGTGACAGTGATGAATATTCATAGCGAAAGTGTCGAACATATCATAGAATATCTTCCATGTCCAAACACGTGATATATATTATTTTAAATTATGACAAATATATTGCCAATAGTTGTATTTTTATCTAGAATATAGGCAGTAACTTTGCATGGATCTACTGGTATTTTATTTTCTGCCAGAAAAAAAAAATGATCATGTGGAAAATGTAAAAATAATTTCTTCTATTTCGATACTTAATAACAAAGCAACAAGTGATAATTTCAAGCCATATAAATTCTGTTTTAATAGAGCAAAATGTAAATAAACCTTTATATTTCAATAATTAGTAATAATAGACAGCAATTGATAATTTCAAGACATAGATTCTGTTTTCATATTGCAAAATGTAAAATAACTCTGTCTATTTCGATACTTAGTGATAATAGGCAACAAGTGATAATTTCAAGCCATATAAATTCTGTTTTCTTATTATTGCCTTCTCTAATACGTTTTCTTTCCATTTTACTATCTTCTATAACATATTAGCCAAATTAATTCTGCTTTTTCTGCAGGCATCGATGATGTTTTCTATCCCGTGGACTATCGGTGGCGTTGTGGACGTGAATGGACGTGGGAAGTTTGACTCGTTCTTCAGAGACCTGCTGTCTGGTAAGATGGAAGAGTACCCGCAGCCCAAGGCCCTCGGCAAGATTGATGTCCCCTTCCCCAACGACCACCTCGTCTACGACTTCGTGTATGAGGTAAAAGGATATACATATGTTCAACCTCCAGTAAAGATATCTCTTAGTTTAGGCAATGTTTTAACCTCCAACAAAGTGATTTTTTTGTGTTGCCACTTTTTTTTTAACCTCCAAATTGATCATTTTGTGTTGCCACTATTTTAACCTCCAACAAAGTGATTTTTTTGTGTTTGGACATTTTTAACCTCCAACAAAGTGATCTCTTTGTTTTATCACTTTTTTTTAACTTCCTCTTTTTATATTATATTATGATAAAAAAATTGATTTATGTCAATTTCATTATATAGCTGATTGCTATAATGCCGGGGGCATATCATGGACTCCAATGTTATATCGAGGGTGCACTGTTTTGACTAATTTAGTAAATTTTTTAACTGTGCCCTGTGTGAATTATTATTTTGTAATACACGTAATACACACCTTCCCATTGGTCCACAATACAGACCTTCCCATTGGTCCACAATAAACACTTTTCCATTGGTCCACAATAAACACCTTCCCATTGGTCCACAATACACACCTTCCCATTGGTCCACAGGGGGCATACCACAGTTTCTTTCCACTATCATTTATCATATAAATCACCTTAGTCCGAGAGGCTGTTGTTGCTGTACTATTCAATCAGCATGCACTAGCTTTACACCCACTTGTACAGAAAGTCCCAAATATTCATATAAACAGAAAAATAGAGGGGGTCAATCACGTCAGATTTGTGCAAAATGCTGTGGAAGACAAGCAGTGAAAAATCAACAACTCACATGGCCGGCATGCACCAGCAATATTGACCTAACAACTGCACATTGCTGATGCATACGCCTTCCTATCATACATGTGTAGTGATATAAATTTAGATTGCAATTAAACTGCGTGGAACCTACTTCATTTGGAACACAATACCATGCATATTACTTAACATACAAAGATACCAGGGCACAGACAATGGAACCTATGCAAAACCTACTTTTTCTACAGACTACTTGAATTGGCCACCGTTGACAATGAGAATCTGTGCTATGCCCCCCCAATACACACCTTCCCATTGGTCCACAGTACAAGGCTCGTGGCCAATGGAAGCACTGGAACGACTTGATCAAGGGAATCGAGAGCAAGGCAAAAACGATCAGACAGATGCTGGTACCAACTATGGACACCGCTCGGTACACTTACATCCTGGATCTGTGCATCGAACACAACAGGTAAAAAACCCTGTATTACTTTCCACAGGAAAATGTATCATTTCTCGAAGCTCTCTTATCCACAATGAGACCATAGAGAGCAAGTGTCGATCCCCATGTATAAGGGATCGCTACGAGAGTGATGGTCTCATAGTAGATATATGAGAGCTTTGAGAAATGAACCCCAAGTATAGGTGAGTGAGTGAGTGAATTATTGACATTGTTTTACGTCACAGCAGGAATCTTTCACCCATACATGACAATCCCAAGTATAGGAGTTACAGCCCAAGTATAGGAGTTACAGCCCAAGTATAGGAGTTACAGCTGCTCTTGTGGTGCTACAATCATTCTGGTGCTTGGCCAGTATCTCTGTACTTTATGGTGTCAATGGTCATAGAAAATCCATTATTTTTTATGATAATTAAGTCATGATACCTTCACATAAAGAGTCTTGTATTCACATATTGCTTTTAATTAATTAAATAAATAAATAAATAAATGAATGAATGAATGAATGAATGAATGAATGAATGAATGAATGAATGAAGGAAGGAAGGAAGGAAGGAAGGAAGGAAGGAAAGAAAGAAATAAAGAAAGAAAGAAAGAAAGAAAGAAAGAAAGAAATAAATCAATCAACCAACCAACCAACCAACCAACCAATCAATCAATCAATCAATCAATCAATCATTGCATATGTGCATTCTCACAGTGACATTAAACTTCAAATCACTTTCTCATTCACTCGCATTCATCGTTCACTGTTCACAGGCCACTCTTGTTTGTGGGACCGACTGGCACCGGAAAGAGTGTGTATGTTCAGGAGAAGATGATGAACGGCCTCTCCAAGGAACGCTACCTGCCAACGTTTGTCAACTTCTCAGCCCAGACATCGGCCAACATGACTCAGAACATCATAATGTCCAAGCTGGACAAACGCCGGAAGGGCGTGTTCGGACCGCAGATGGGCAAACGGGCCGTTATCTTCGTGGATGATCTGAATATGCCAGCCAAAGAAGTGTATGGTGCCCAGCCACCCATTGAGCTGCTCAGACAGTTCATCGATCACGGAAACTGGTAAGATTTTGTATTAAAAATGGAATTGGGGGTTTAGAGGTGCTTTCGAATGCTGGCATTTTCAAGAATTTTCAAAATTATTTAAAACAAATCTTTCTATTTTTGTTATTTTTTAAATTTCTAAATTATTTAAACCAATTTAAAAAATAATAGTTTAAACAAATTTTTTATAAATTATTTACAATTTAGTGTGCACAAGCCGGGTGAATAAAAACATCGCCGCTATATTTACCAGTGATGCATGTGACAATAACCGTCCCTGTGTGTTATAGGTATGACTTGAAGGACACCTCCAAGATTACCCTCCAGGATGTTCAGTTCATAGCAGCAATGGGCCCACCTGGGGGTGGGAGGAATCATGTCACCCCCAGGTTTCTCCGACACTTCAACATCGTGGCCATGAACCCATTCAATGAGGACACCATGATCAAGATATTCTCCACCATCATGTCAACTTACATGAGGGTAAGTAAATGACTTACTTCTTGTAAGGAATGTGATTTTATTTGGTCCATTTTGTGACAGAACAGATAAAATCAAAGAGAAACTGCAACTAACCTACTAATTGAAAGGATTGTACTATTATATGACCAACATGGAGTTAAAAGTTTGAGTTTTTGAGTAATTTATATTGTTTTTTATTTTTGCATTATTTTTCCATCGACAGAGTCAGGAATTTTCTGCTGACTTCTACACGATGGGCAGCAGCATTGTGCAGGCCACGATGGAGATATACAAGCAAGCCATGGACAACCTGCTGCCCACGCCTGCTAAGTCTCACTACGTCTTCAACCTGCGAGACTTCTCCCGAGTCATCCTGGGAGTGTGTCTCATTAGAAAGGACCAGGTCGAGAGCAAGCGTCAGCTGATTCGGTGAGATTCTGACCTCAAGGTCACATTTTGACATTTGACCTTGCACTCAATATTTGACCTTGAACTCAATATTTGACCTTGAACTCAACATTTGACCAATACAATTTTTCACCTTTGGATTCAATCTCTGACCTCCCATACAACCTCTAACATCCAATCTTTGACCTCTGACCCAACTGTTCAACCTTTGACTGCAAACAACCTTTGAAAGTTCAAACCCTACCTTAATTTTACCTCAAAGTATTATTATGATAAATCTTGAATATGATGAACAGAACATGCTATAATTTAGCAATTTCCATTCCAGATTATGGGTGCATGAGGTTATGAGGGTATTCTACGACCGCCTTACCGATGATGATGACAGGTCTTGGCTGTTCAAGTAAGGAAACAATTGCCATCAAAAAGATTAAATGAACATTTTAATATTTGTGCTAATTATAAGATATTATTATTTTCAAAAGCGATTGCACTAATTAATATCAATTATGATTCAATCTTACACCTTGTCTCATATTTAGTTATAGTTGTACAGACATATTACCTCATTAAAATTAATTCTGAAAATTGTTACATTACATTCTCAAAGCTTGTCAAAGATATGTTTTGTGGTAATTTCTGTAATTTATTTTTATATCTTTTGAAAAATTAACTATTTCCCCCAAAATGTAAAATTAAATCATATACCTCTTTAATTAATTCTTGAAAATTGTTACTAAGTACTAAATTGTTACTTTAATTCTCAAAATCCTTGTCAAAGATGTTTTGTGGTAACTTCTGTAATTTATTTTTAGATCTTTTGAAAAATTAAATATCTCCCAAAAATGTAAAAGAAAATCGTAAAAAATATTTTGGGGTAAATACCAGAAAGTGTCTTTGACAAGGACTAATATTTCTTTACCTCAAGTATTGACATGTAAACATTTCTAAAAGTTGTGATTTCATTTCCAGGACTGTAGGTGGAGTTGTCAAGGAATGTTTCAAGGAGAGTTTTGACGCCGTGTTCGAACATCTCGCCAACAATGGAGAAGGAGGAAAGGTATGATACAGAAAACAAACATTTCAAATCTACAAAACCTTTTCTACTAACTTGTAGCTGCTTTCAAGACTTTTTTGTTCCAACTTTGACTTAATTTTAACCCTCTCCGTGTTGGTGGCAACGAGAGATGCCCTAAAGAGTTGTACCAATGCCTAATCCCGCAGGGAGAGTTAACTCATTTTTGTTTATGGTGTATGGGGCTTAGAGCCACTTTCAAGACTATTTCACTCCCATCACAGCTATTCAGTGTTAAGGCAGAAGAAAAATCTCCTACACCTGTACAACATAGTCTCGCACTACTGGCTGGTACTGACAAACCAAGGATGATATCCATGTTGAGAATGAAATCATACTAAAAAAAGTTTGTAATATCTGGCCAGATTAAGAACTGTTATTTTGAAAAGTTTATTATTAAAATAGAATTCCAAGATAGTTACTAATATTTTTCCTTACCATCTTACTAATATAATTTAATCCTTTCTCTCTCTCTTGGTTACAGGAGGTATATAACCTAACTTATTTTTTAAAACCTATATATACTGTCTTTCCCATGTCTATCTATTTCTCTCCTGTTTATAACCTGGCATGTACTTCTAGTTCTATTTCAGATTTCCTCTCTTTTCCAATGTGTGAATTGTGAACTTGATGTTTCATGTTGTGGTTTGAACACTAATGTTCCCATAGGTATCAGAAATGATTTCTCTAAAAAGAAATGGTTTAGAATTCTTTTTAAAGAGACATAATTTCAGATCCCTGTAAATGTTATGTATGGCATGCAGGCAATTAGTCCTTGACTTTGTCATGGCAATTATTTAGAATTTTTTTTAAAATGATTTTTTAAAAATTTTAAAAAGAAAATTGGCACTTCAAACCTCATATTTTAAAAAATCTAAAAAATTGTCACAACACGTCTAAACAAGACATAGCAGGCAGTTTCTGCATATATTCCGTATATGTCTGAAATGTCAATGTTAATTTAACCTTCTTCATGTTGGAGTCAATCACAGGTGGCTCTCAAAAACAGTTATGGTATTATTATTACTCCATCAGGGCGATGGTTGAATATGGAATGAAAAGACGCATGTATATATATGTCATGAAGGATTGCATTTTCTTCCTAATTAATTTTCCACACTTTCCATAAAAAGCAGGAAGGACTGAATTGTTTTTTTCATTCATTTTCTCCACTTTATTTAAAATCACAAACTGGTAGTAGTTCTCAGGATCAAGATATGAAATTCCTCAATTACAAACAGTGGATAATAAAATGTCCACATAGATTTCAAATTCATATGTCTGTATATATTTATATATGTGCAACATGTTTGCAGTATCTATGAGATAAATGTCGTATTTTTAGGATTGGATTAATATTTTTTAAATGCAATTAAATTACTTGTGCAAACTATTAGAGAGTTTTAATAATTAGAGTAATTACAGTATTATACTTTGAGAACTTATCTCTTACTTTAGATATGGTCATGTTTTCTTTATAGATCTATTTTTATGTGACACTATTTAGTTATTTCTTTTCTTCTCTCATTTAAAAGGAAATTCAATTGTTAAAATAATTTAGACTTATTTCAGGTTCAAATGTTACATTATATATACTTTCATAAATTAAAGATGCCCTATCTGAAAAACAAAACAAAAAAAAACAATTATTTATTTTTCACTGTAGTTGAGAAATGCTTGTTTTAAATACGTGATTTATCCGATTCCGCTGTGCATCAATGGATCAAATATTTTTGTTCAAATATTATTTATTGATATCTTAATTATTTGTTCTTCCTCACTTTTCTGAACACACTGTGACTATGAACACTGTGTATCTGTATGAACACAACTCACTTATTTTTTATTTATTTTTTAAATATACTGAATATTTAGATGTGTTTACAGGCACTACTCAACATCAAGGTTGAGAAAAATCTCTTCAGACGAAAATTTAAGAACATAACATCACTGCAGATTACTCCAACTTCTGTTCATGTAATTTAAACTTGATAAAAATGTTTTATATTGTTTTTCACAAGACAATGTATAGTGAGTCCATTCTGAGATTGTTTTTATGAACCAAAACAAAAATTCATTTATATGGATATTCTGGCTGCAACGTAAAACACAAATTCAATCAATCAGTTATTTAAATATTGATTATTACAATTATATCTTAAATAATATGGTTAACATTGATAAAAATATAAATATGATACATAAATACATGAAGTATATTTTTCTAAGTTGTATTTTGAACTAAATATATATTTCTATATGCAAACATTCTTCATTTAAAAATAACAAAATTTCATTTATATGGATATTCTGGCTGCAACGTAAAACACAAATTCAATCAATCAATTATTTAAATATTCACTATTACCATTATATCTTAAATAATATGGTTAAATTTGATAAAAATATAAATATGATACATAAATTATTTGTATTATTTTTTAAATAATGAAAAGCGCTATTGTGCCAAATCCACAATAACTCCATCTGAACACTATTTGCATGTTTTTAGGTACAAGAGGGAGATTTGCGCAGCTTGATGTTCGGAGATTACATGAACCCGGATGCGGAGCCCGAGGACCGAGTCTACGAGGAGGTCAAGTCTCTGGATGACTTCTACCGTGTGGTGGAGCAGTGTCTGGAGGAGTACAACAACACTCACAAGAAGCGAATGAACCTGGTCATCTTCAGGTTAGAATGAATGAACTATTGCTTTACGTCACAACGGGAATATCTCACCAATAGGCGACCTTGGTGGTGTGTGCGAGCAGCTGGGTGCCAAATGAAAATCAATTTTTATTTTTTTAAAAGAAGCGATTAATTTAGGTGTTTGAACTATTAGATGGTCTGAATTATTAGGGCAATTACGGTAATAATGATTATAATCGGTGAGTGATTTGTTGCTTAATGTCACAGCTGGAATGTTTCACCCATACACAAATGACAATAGTTTTGATTATACACTAGTTATAAAAAGAAAATATGCATGAAAAACATGTAATGCCAAAGAGTTTGATTAAAACTATTTGTATATAAATTATATTTTAATGCAACGATGGTATTATGACAATGATAATACAGTGAGTCCTCATTACAACACTCCTCTATGCACCGTGGAATCGGATAAACTGTGGGGTTAGGCAGGGAGCCGTATGGATCCCTTTTTTATTTATGTTATTTTCATGTAAATATATAATGGTAATACAGTATATAATGGAAACATTTCACTGCTACTTTCACTTTCAGATACGTGTTGGAGCACCTGTCCCGTATCTGTCGTATCCTGAGAGTCCCTGGGGGTAATGCCCTGCTGGTGGGGGTCGGAGGTAGCGGCCGTCAGTCCTTGACGGGACTCGCCACAGCCATGGCTGGGTATGGAATCTTCCAACCAGAGATCTCCAAGAACTACGGGAAAATCGAGTGGAGAGAAGATATCAAGGTGAATATCTGAAAGTGTTCTATTAAAGTTACACTGTACTTATTTAAGCCTGTAGTTTACATCTCTATTGGAATTAACAGACTCACGCAAAGATCCAGGATATGTTATCAAAATATGAACCAGGCCCCGTGCTTGTTTTCTGCTGAAATCACACTTTTCTGCTACCATGCCTGTTATGTATGCCAATACTAATTTATTTATTATTATTTAAATAAAAAATATTACATAAATATTGTTGGAATTCTGTTTTCATTTAAAAAATATTTCCCAATTTCTGTGACAGTCGTTGCTGAAGAATGCCGGTGCACATGGCAGGACGACAGTGTTCCTCATTACGGACACACAGATCAAGGAGGAGTCGTTCTTGGAGGACATCGATAACCTTCTGAACACAGGGGAAGTCCCCAACCTCTTCCCTACTGACGAGAAGGCTGAGATCATGGAGGTAAGGACATCCTCTAAATTAAAGGCTACCTTAAACAGATGCTACTGGTTTTGTGGCAATTAGAGCTCATTGAAAGAGTTTTGACCTGCACAGATCAAGAGGAATTTAAAAAATATATATAATATTTTTTTAATAATGAGGTTAATCAGAGAGCTCTTCTTAGTCCTTGTATTTTATTGACAATGTGCAAAAAGATTAGTTACGTTCCCTGGGTTATGGATTATCTACTTTTAATATGCTGGCTTGGATTTGGATTGGTCTATTTTTAGACTTTTCATAATCGGGTTCTATATGCAGGTCTCAAAGTTATAACATTTTTCCAAGGAGCCATTTGGCTCACTTAAAATAAGTGAAATTTTAAGTCGCTAAATGGAGCCCTGATTTGAGGGTATTTCCCAGGGTTAGATACATCGATTTAAAGATACACTCACAGCAAAAAAAGTTAGGTGTCCTGTTAAGTGTCTGGGCCAAGACACCTAACGTGAATGCTCAAAAATAAACCAGGACACCTGGTGTGAAAGTGTCCTGCCAGGATCCTGTTAGGATTTTTTTTGGATTTTGTTAGGATACAGGACACCTAATTTGTTTTGCTGTGACTTCGTAAATCTGTAAATTAAGTTTTGGTATGGTTGGATGATCAATAATTTGTTAACACTTGAATGCATATAGAATCTTGAAAACAGCTCTAAACCTCAAATTAAAAAAAACCCCAGAGGTGACCGATTTAAAGATCAAAAATTTATTAATGAATAAATAATAACAACAAATTCTGTCCTCAATTCGCAGGTTGTCCGGCCATTCGCCCAGGCAGGAGACAAGAACGCAGACTTCAGTCCCCTGGCTCTGTTCGCGTTCTTCGTGAACCGCTGCAAGGAGAACCTGCACATCATGATTGCGTTCAGTCCTATAGGAGACGCATTTAGGAACAGGCTGAGGCAGTTCCCCTCCCTCATCAACTGCTGCACCATAGATTGGTTCCAGGTAAGGTCAGGTACCTGGAAAATGAGCAAAAAAAATATTATAAAATTAAGAAAATAGAAAAATAAAAATAGATTGGTTCCAGGTAACACCAAGCCAAATCCATTATTTTGTTGTCATTTCCTGGTTACAATAAGACCAAGCAAAGTTAATTGTTTTGATGGTCATATCCTGCTTGATTGTTTTAATTTTCATATTTACAAATAGCTGTAAAATAGTTTGGTTCCAGGTAAGGCCAAGCCAAATCCAGTTCATTGTTTTGATTGTCGTATCATTACTGAAAGAAGCTTTTGTCAAATTTGCAATTTTAATATTTACAAACGACATCAAAATACTTTGGTTCAAGGTAGGGCCAAGCAAAGTAAATTATTGGAATATCTTGAAAAATTGACAGTATTAGCTTCCAAGTTGATTCAGAGTACGGACAACAAATAATCCAGAAATATTTTTGTCTCAGCCTTGGCCCGACGATGCGCTGGAGAGAGTGGCCAACAAGTTCCTAGAGGATGCAGACATCGACGACCAGCAGAAAGCCGACTCAGTGTTCATCTGCAAGTACTTCCACCAGAGTGTCAGGGAGCTCTCGGACAAGTTCCTGGATGAGCTTGGCAGACACAACTACGTGACGCCAACGTCCTATCTGGAGCTCATCTACTCCTTCAAGCTGCTGCTGGGCAAGAAGCAAGACGAGACCATGAAGGCCAAGAAGCGATACGTCGTCGGTCTGGAGAAACTGGCTTTTGCAGCATCTCAGGTTTGTAATAATAATGGTAAATGATAATGATAATTAATAATAATAATAATAATAATAATAATAGTGATGGAAATTAATGATGTGCCAGGCCCTTAGATTACGAAACATTTTGAGTGCGATTATATTTGTAATAATAATGATGATGATGATGATAGCACCTAAATCCAGTTTAAAACTGCCCAAAAGTGCTTTTGAGTCTCATAACTGTGTAGTTCTTGTCAAAAATCATTTTCCATTTTTCTTCTTTGAGATTTTCTAAAATTGTAAAATTTAACATTCTTTCTCCAAAATTATTATTTTAAAATAATAAATTCCTCCCTTTTTTTACAATTTCAGATTTTCCAAAGATGTAATTTTTTTAATTTTTTCTCGCAAATTATAAAAAAGTAAACAAATATTCTTAAAAAAATTGTTTTTAAAGTTTGCCTCAAGCGTCTTTGAATAGTAATATTTCATCAGTATCTTCAAGTTTGTTCAGAAAATACACCTAACAAGTTACTTTGAGAGCCGCTGAGCAGTACGTTTGTTCATCTGTCCACAGGTGGCCACTATGCAGATAGAGCTGGAAGAGCTACAGCCGCAGCTGGTGAAGAGCTCGCAGGAGAACGAGAAGATGATGATCATCATAGAGAAGGAATCCGGCGAGGTCGAGATCACCAGCACGAGGGTCAAGGCCGATGAGGCCGCAGCCAATGAGCAGGCAGCGTCTGCTCAAGCTCTGAAGGACGAGTGTGAGGCTGACCTGGCAGAAGCTCTGCCTGCTCTGGAGGCTGCCCTGGCTGCTTTAGACACTCTCAAGGTAAAAGATTACGGATTTTCTGATGATTTTTCTACAATTATATATCTTTCTTTACTGTATTCTACTGCTTTTTCAAGAACGATCTATTCAGCTTTCAACACTCTCAAGGTCAAAGATGAAGGATTTTCTGCTGTAATTTTGAAATTAACATTTTCTTCCCAGAAAGAGAGACAATCAAGAAATGAAAATTTAAATGAAAAAATTGTTCTGTGGGAAATGATTTCAAAATTCTTTTCAAAATTCTAAACTTCCGAATGAATTGACGTTTTTAGTCGTGCAAAGTCTGTTTTGTAAACAGAAGTGAACATTTCAATTTTGACGATTTTGGCTTAAATTAAAGTGAAAAGCAATTGGAAGATCCGAAATATGTGTGCCTTAGCTGTTTTATACTTCAGAGTTTGGCTGTTTTATACTTTAGAGTTTAGCTGTTTTATACTTCAGAGTTTCACTGTTCAAGAGTATCAAGATCGAACCAAGATTTAATTTTTATTAGATAAATTTGTAGGGTTGATTTTTTTCTATAACAAACAGAAATTATTTAGAAATAATTGTGCTATGTTAAATGCCAAAATGTGTATACATACATACATACATACATTGTTTATATCCCTAATATTCTTTGCTTTCAGCCTGCTGACATCACTATCGTGAAATCCATGATGAACCCTCCCTCAGGCGTGAAGATCGTGATGGCTGCAGTGTGCATCATGAAGGACATCAAACCTGAGAGAATCAACGACCCTGATAAACCAGGATCAAAGGTTAATAGTCTACACACATTATTGTCATTGCATTATAGAGATCTTATTTTTCTCCTGTTCAACTTCAAACGGGAGGATTCCTGCATAATACGTCACATACTTTTGTAGATCACGTGATATTTGGCAGGCTTGCCCACGTTGAGGTGTAAGTTAGAATGTGCACATGTTTAAACAAAATTATGCGACACAGGAATTATTGGGTTTGAAGTTGAACATGGGACAACTAAAGGTATCGAATGAGTGGTAAACTTTGAAATCAGCTCTGAACCTAAAATTAGGTCTACACATTAAATTATACATATTTTTTTTGTGCTTTTTGTCTGCCTACATTTAAATATGCATCCTTCATATAATATATAGTCAACAAAATTAATTAAGGGCAGGTAGATATTTTGTGGGGAAATTTTTCTACTAAATTTCATAACCTAGCTTTAGTAATCAGGTACCATTCTTTTTCCAATGTGTCTGAAAGTTCTTGAAGAGTGCCTGGAGTATGTAGACATTTGGAAATTCTCGGTTGTAAATATAACATAAATCTAAATGTATGTATCCATAATCTCTACTGAACCTTAATTCATTTTGTTGTGTATACTATTTATTTATTACTTCTACAGATCCAGGATTACTGGGGACCTTCCAAGAAACTGCTTGGTGACATGAACTTCCTCAATATGTTGAAGGTCTACGACAAGGACAATATTCCGGTCAGTTTCACAGCAAATACTCTCAGCAAAAACCAATGAAATCACAGCAAATACGCTCTGCAAAAAAAACAATGAAATCACAGCAAATATGCTCAACAGAAACCAATGAAATCACAGAAAATACACCAAAGAAACCATTGAAATCACAGCAAATATGCTCTGCAGAAACCAGTAAAATCATCGGATAATTCAAACAATTTCAGCACCAAAATATAAATTAATAAAATAAAATTCTATGTATAACTCAGGTCTGAATTTTTCAAAAGGGTCATATTGTAGTCCTAGCACAAATCAGGGTATATATCCATAGTTTTACAATATCAGGAATTTACTACATATTGGTATCCCTTTATGTCAGGACTATCAGTGTTTTTTAAATGCAGACCAGGCCCCCGAATTTACAAAACTTTTTTGAGTACACACTCCTACAAACTCGAAGTTTTGTTCACAAAACCCCATATAAAATCATAGTCAAAAAGGTTCTGTAATCTCAGGGCCAGCTGCACGAGATCCTGTAAAACAAATAACAATAATATAATATGACATTTCTAAATTAACCTCCGACCCCTATCAATTAATAAACAAGGGTAAAAAATTAATTCTTTACCTTAATCTATTTATAACCCATTAACATGTATTACAATCATGAAGAAAAACAAATAAAATACGACATTTCTTAATTAACCTCCGACCCCCATCTATATATAACACAGGTTCACGTGATGCAGAAGATCAGGAAGGAGTACATCGGCAACCCGGAGTTTGACCCCGCAAAAGTTGCCAAAGCGTCTTCAGCCGCTGAGGGTCTGTGCAAGTGGATCATGTCGATGGAGATCTACGACCGCGTCGCCAAAGTCGTGGCGCCGAAAAAGGCGAAACTGGCTGAGGCAGAATCAGACCTGAAATCCACCATGAGCATCTTGAACACGAAGCGAGCCGAGTTGGCAGCCGTGGAGAAACGCCTGGCCGACTTGAAGTCCACGTTCGCTGACATGACCGACAAGAAGCAGAAGCTGTCTGATCAGGTGGGTGTTGACTGATTGGCTGTTGCTTGCAATTGATGCAAGGTGGCCTGTTAGGTTTCCGGGCCTGATACTACAGGCCCAACTTGTTTTACTGTGGCTGTACATTAGCAACAATGTAAATTTGTAATAGAGAAAAAAACATTTGTAACAATATAATATTTGATTCTACATGACAGATATGGAGGCTATTTTAGTTAAATGGCAGCCATTTTAAAAATCCAGATGGTGGCCACAATATGGGGATTTCATCTTGGCTACCACCTTAAATCGTGTTTTTTTTAGAATATAATTGTCTAACCCTATGTAAAGTATCTGAACTATAGCATATGAAAGCAGTTTATTGTATAATATTTGCTCTACATGACAGATATGGAGATATTTTAGTTAAGTGGCAGCCATTTTTAAAATCAAGATGTCGAACACAATATGGAGATTTCAGCTTGCCTACCACCTTAAATCTTCTCTTATTTTTAAATATAATTATCTAGCCATCTCAAGTATCTAAAAAATCAAGATGGCAGCGAAAATAGGAAGATGAAAGCTTGGATCCCACCTTAAATCTTCTCTCTTTTTTTTAGAGCATAATTATCTAAGCCTATGTCAAGTATCTGAAATATAGCCTATGAAACAGCAGTCACTCTGTCGTGGTCACTACAAAGATGGACATCACTTCATCCATCCTCTAATACACGGGCCATATTCCACCTCTAAACATACACTACAAAAGCTAACTCTCGTCACATTTTCCCTCCTCTTCCAGGTGGATCTGTGTGGAAAGAAGTTGATCCGCGCGGAGAAGCTGATTGGAGGTCTGGGTGGAGAGAAAGATCGGTGGATGGTCGCTGCCAACAATCTCCAGGAGATCTACAACAATCTCATCGGTGACGTTCTCATCTCGGGCGGCGTCATCGCCTACCTCGGCCCCTTCACCTCCGCCTTCCGCGAGGAGTGCGCCGCGGACTGGGTCAAGATATGTGTGGTGCGTACAATCTTGCCTATTCCATTCTATTCTTTCTTTGCAACTCAGCGTGCCAGGTTCTACTCCTCGCCAAACCTAAACCATCTCTTCACCCAGTTTTAAGAGAAATTAGTTTATGTCAAAAGTTTTAATTATGTCTAACCATTTTATTGTTAGTATCACTCATAGTATCAATCCTTTATTCAATCATATACATATGTACTTCAATTTGAATCAAGCCTTTTTGCATGCTGTTTTTCATGCTTCTTTTCATTTTAACCCTCTCCCTGCTGGATTAGGCACAGACACTGCTCTTTAGGACATCTGAGGTTGCCTCCAGCATGGAGAGGGTTAAGCCATCTCTAGTATAATTAAATATTATTCATCACGTGTTGGTGAAATATTTCCGCTGTGACGTAAAACAATAATTCGTTCACTCACTAGCTGCTCTACTCTGATAGACCCCTTGCCTTCAAATGAATATATTTCGTAACGATCAAAGCACTATCGTCGGCACTGATGGTCCAATCAGATGCATCCTAACATGTATAGATAGCTCCACCTACTTGTCGTTGACATCTTCTCGTTCTGTCATCATGACTTCCCAATCAGTTGCAATGTAGGATGCTGTTATATACTGTAGCTGTTAATAACACATGTTTTGATTGGTTAGTTTAACTGGGAGAGTATAACAAATAGACACATGGGGAGACAACTCACCAGGTCACCATTTGCTAGTCAAATAAATGGTATGGTATTATGTGAAGGTTAGAACCAGTGAAAAAAAATGTCTATTTATTGAATTGCTATTTTCAGAGTAGAATGAGTGGCTGTCTTGACATGTGGATATACCGTAAATACGTGTTTGTTTTCAGTTGTTTTTATACGTTATTTTTTAGATATTATATTTTTGTTATTATTAAATTTATTATTTCAGAATCTTACTGTTTGATTGGTCAGTTACCATCCTGAAGTTTGGATGATATGTTTATGTTTTTCATTGCTAATTTTTATTAATTTTTTTATTATCATATTATAACTGTTATTGTCAACATTTTCAAAATTAGACTAGAATCCAGAAATTTGATTGATCAGTTACCATCTTGAAATATAGCTATGTTTGATATCATTACTATTATAATGTTAAGCTTGTAAATTTCTGTACACCCTAATACTCACAAATGTGATCATATTTTGGAAAACATTATTCACATTTTGTTTTTACTGTTCAATAATGCCTAGGACAATTTAGACATTAGACTATTTTCTATTTTTTTTAATGAAAGGATGTTGTACAAGTACGGAATTTGGCATCCTTTCATTGCTGTAGCAGTATTTGCAGTATTGTGTTTAATTTTTGTAGAGAAAGCACATCCCCTGTACAGAGCTGTTCTCACTGAGCAAGACGCTAGGTGAGCCAATCAAAATCCAGGCGTGGAATATCGCAGGTCTGCCTAAAGACAGCTTCTCCATCGACAACGGTGTCATCGTGGCTAATTCCAGGAGATGGTAGGTTTAATGTCCCTCCTGGATTATTTACAATACTGTTTTAGCATCTTTTCAGGTATGAAGTAAAATAGTAAATAGAAACTTGTGTAGTATCCTATACTTAGAGGGACACAGCAAGCAACAGAGGATATAATATTTAATAAACAATGCTACACAATTTTTCAATATGTAGGGACATATTTGGAGAATGACATTAGAGTTACTGTATTACACAATATCACTATATTTAAGAAGAGATATTTAGAACCAATAATTTTAGAGCTACCACATTATCATCGTCTACACAAATTAGTTATCATCCTTGGTCTGTCGGTACCAGCCAGTGCTCGAAGGTTTACCTCCTGTCCTAAACTGACCAGCCATGATATAAGCAAAAGAATATTGAAAGTGGCTCTAAACCCAAATTAAACATTTTTTAAAACACTTTGAACCAATGATTTTAGGACTACCACATTACCATTAAGTCTATACACATTAGTCCACCAGTGTGCGATATTTGGATAATAATAATCACTGACATTTCTATCCACCCCCCCTCCCCCACCCCCAGGCCACTGATGATTGACCCCCAGGGCCAGGCCAACAAGTGGGTCAAGAACTCTGAGAAGGACAACACCCTTTCTGTCATCAAGCTGACCGACTCTGACTACATGCGGACCCTGGAGAACTGCATCAACTTCGGCAACCCCCTGCTGCTGGAGAACGTGGGGGAAGAACTGGACCCATCTCTGGAGCCACTGCTCTTAAAGCAGACCTTCAAACAAAGTAAGTTTTTACTTGTAATTTTATGTTATTTTCTTTTTAAATTTTATTTGAAATTTGTACATGTGTGCATGTTTTAAATTTATCTTTTAAAAAAAAATAGAAGTGTTTACATTTTCACTTGAATTTTAAATGAATTTTTATTTTAGTATTGACATGTTAGGTGTGTCAAAAGTTTCCAAAGTAAGTTTTCATCAATTATGAAGAATATTTTATGATTTTTTTATTATAATAATTTAATGAAATGCTTGAAAGGAAAATAAATGGAAAGGATATCCATATGATATTGATTATGATATAATACATGTGATGCTTCCACATAAGCTAATATGTGATGTTTTTTCTTCAATCCAGCAATGGGTAAATGCAATCCCTTTAAAAACCTCTATTCCTAGTCTCATTATAAAATTTAGGTAGCTTACTATTTCCTGCCATTCATACTCTCCTGACCTTTGACATTTCAACTTTGACCTCTGTATTTTATGACCTTATTAGGTGATACTGGTAAGATAGCTGTTACATGGTTACTATATATAATAATGTCGTTCACGAAGCTGTTTCATGGTTACAGTAATATATTAATGTTGTTCACAAGACTGTATCAATAATTTATCATTCACTTGTATATGTGTCAATATGGAAATATACAACTGTTGTAAATATCGAAATGTGCAGGAAATGAATATATTCACATACCGTACTAATACTGACACATTGCCTCTCTAGATCTTTGCATCTTTTTGCATTACATAAATGAGAACACTGCATTTCTTTTTTTTTTAAAGCTCAAATGATTAATTAATGATAAAATGTGGAAGAATTATTTCGAAATTCTGCTCAATAATTACTTCATGTCTCAAGCTACAGAATGAAAATCTCATCAATTTATTTCCTTTTTTTTTTTTAGAATCTCATTTCCTGTACATGCAAGTTATTCTGTAATAAATCTACAATCGTCACAACTTTTGGTTTGAGAATTTTATTATTCTCTTGTATTCTCATTCATACACTATAAATAAATTTAAAATACTTCTGGAAACTTTTTGAAAGATTGTTTTTAAGCATATGAAATAGTCTGCATCAGCTTAGGTAGACACTCTTTAATTGTCACAGAATAGCATGAGCATACAATAGCACATGTATCTGTACTATGATCACTGATACAATACTATATATTGTATATCAAAAAGTCCTATTTGAATCATTCTTAGTATTGTGTAAATTAGCAATGATCTTCAAACCAAAACCTAGTAATTTCAGTAATATTTTAAGAATATTTAACAAGTTATATGTAGTGTTTAGTGCCCTGAGAATGCATTAGCATAGAGCTTTATGAATGGATTATTTATTTATTTATTTATTTATTATGTATTTATTTTTTAGCTTCAAATAAACATGTTATTCTAGGATCTGATAATGGCATTATTCTGAATATATGTATCTAAATATTAAATCTCAATTTCTCCATTTCCAAGATTCTCTCCTCTATACCATATATATATATTTTTTTATCTCACTTTAAATAGTAGCACTAATTTCTCAGTATACTGTAGAACAGAAAAAAAGTTACTTGAAATATTCTACTTTCATTATCATATACTCAACAAAATAAATTAAGGGCCAGCAGATTATATGTGGCAAAGCTTTCTACCATATTTCAAAACTGAGCTTTCTTCTTCTTCTAATGCATCTGCAAGTTCATGAAGAGTACCTGGAGCCTGTAGATGTTTGGAAATTCTTCATTGTTAAACTAATATACAGTTAAATGTATACTCCAAAAGGGCTACTGGCTCTTACTTATTTTTGTTGAGTATATATTCTTATAGTTATACTATTCATTCATACATTATATATGTTATTCTGATAATATGTTCTGACAATGTGCACAGCTTTATAATGTATTGGCAGGACAACATGCACAGCTGTATAATGTGTTGGCAGGACAATGTCCACAGCTGTATAATGTGTTTGGCTGGACAATGTGCACAGCTGTATAATGTATTGGCAGGACAACATGCACAGCTGTATAATGTGTTGGCAGGACAATGTACACAACTGTATAATGTGTTGGCAGGACAATGTCCACAGCTGTATAATGTGTTGGCTGGACAACATGCACAGCTGTATAATGTGTTGGCAGGACAATGTACACAACTGTATGTGTTGGCAGGACAACATGCACAGCTGTATTTCAGCTCTAAATACCATCAAAATACAAGTATTTTTTCCTTTTCCCAAAAACATAGGTGCAAAATTCTATATTCATATTTTAAGAATAAATTGCAAATATATGGGATAAATTTTCATTATTTAATCGTATGGTGAAATATTCCCAATGCCACATAAAACAATAACTCACTCATTCATTATTTATTTTGAAATTTTAAATATTTCTTTCCTCCATAATTGTTTTCATTGTTTTCAATGACATGCATTACAAATATCAATGGTTCAATGTACCAGAACAAAAAAATGTATTACCGCATCCTACATTACGATGCAGCATCATTGTAACACAATGTATGTCTGAATACGGGTTAATATTCACACTGTGTTCTGCCAATACCCTATTGATTTTAGTCTCTATTTCATGTTGATATATGTATATCTGTTGTCTATTAATTCAAAGGAATTCTCGTTCTTTTGTATTCAACCTTGTGGCAGGATCATCTTTACATAATAAAATTGGGGCGGGTGGTAGCGCAGTGGTAGAACGTTGGACTTAATAAACAACTACTTGTAGGGGAAAGATAGTTTTATCAGAACATGCAATAACCTGATTCATGACCTTTGACCTCTTGGAAAGATGATTTTGCCACTTTAATATTTACTTTCCTGACTATTGTCTCATAATCAGTCATTACGTTCATTTTAATAACATCTTTATCTCTATTACTATGTATAGGCAGCATTAGATTCAAACGATTCTTATCTCAAAGCATGATTAATATTTCACAGGATAGTCTTAGTTTACAAGATGACTATTTTACTTTAATTAATATTATAACTTTGATCTCATGGCATGATTTTACATTTGTTATATATTTTCCGTTCTAAGAGGTCTATTAGTGATAGATGTATTCGTTTCTTTCGTTCTTTAATCTCCTCCATGCTGAAGTCAACCACAATCGCCCTAATGACGGAGTAACGAGAAATCTTTATTTTCCTACTCACACGAGTATCTGTTCTGTTATTAAGAGGCCTGTGCCACTGGTCAACGGAAAGGTAGTAATGTACACGTGATACTGACAAGTGTCACATGTCGCACTTGAGTGTCCATCATTCGCAGAGCTGTGTACATTTCACTTTAATGACAGCCAGCCTTGAAATTCACACATTTTTGCAAGCGGTGCATTAAATGTCAAAAGTGTTTCATGGATTTAAACACAAATTGCAGTCACTTTGAAAATGGTTTTCACCTGTTTTCTTTTTCAAAAACAAAACCACGTTGTGTGCAGATGTGATATTTTGGCACTAAGTGTCTAAATGATCATGGTGATATATAAAGAACATATTAAGGAAAAAGATTCTTGACAATTTGAGTTCTATTACAATTTATGTGATGTGTTTTCATTTTTATTTTTTTTTTCAATTCTTCATTTCAATGCTACATTTCACAGGCTTTAAATTCTTGGCATATTTCTGCTGCATCTTCACACTGTCATACCAAAGTGTGTTCTGCGCTGCATATAAATACACCATTTTATAATTATCAAGTAATTGTGCTCATTTAATATTTAATTAACATAAATTTAAGAAAATTGTTTCATTGTTTACTGTCCGTTTTGTCTCTATTCATAATAACATTCTCTTTCATTCCATTTTCATTTATTAATTATTTAAGTATTAATTGTCTTATTCACTGGTGTCATTATGAATGTTGTTATGTTTCATTCCACTATTGTTATGCAATATTATTAGAACCATGCTTTATGTTAAAAGGCATCTGGTTTTGTGGGTGAAAATGGGATGGAGGTGGCACTAAAACAATGTTGGATGGATAGTGTTAGTCTTCAAAGATGGATGGATAGTGTTAGTCTTCAAAGATAGATGGATAGTGTTAGTCTTCAAAGATAGATGGATAGTGTTAGTCTTCAAAGATAGATGGATAGCGTTAGTCATCAAAGATAGATGGATAGTGTTAGTCTTCAAAGATAGATGGATAGTGTTAGTCTTCAAAGATATATGGATAGCGTTAGTCTTCAAAGATGGATGGACAGTGTTAGTCTTCAAAGATAAATACATGGGTATCATGATCGAAGCTTTCATATCCACTATGAGACCATATCTCTCTCGTACGTGTCAGATCGCCATGTATAAAAGATCGCTACGAGAGTGTTTATGGTCTTGTAGTAGATATGAGAGCTTAAAGAAATGATACCTTGGTCAATAACCACTCTGAACCATTCAGAAAGCAGTCATAAATCTAACATGAGAAACTTTGTATACGTAGCATTGACACTGTATCTATGTAGGATTGACGCTGTATCTACGTAGGATTGACACTGTATCTATGTAGGATTGACACTGTATCTATGTAGGATTGACACTATCTATGTAGGATTGACACTGTATCTATGTAGGATTGACACTGTATCTATGTAGGATTGACACTTTATCTATGTAGGATTGACGCTGTATCTACGTAGGATTGACACTATAGGGTTGATACTGTATCTAGGCAGAATTAACACTGCACCCATATGTATCCTCTAGGCGGTATCGACATGATCCGACTGGGAGACAACGTGATAGAGTACAGCCAGGACTTCCGCTTTTACATCACCACTAAGCTGCGCAACCCCCACTACCTGCCCGAGATATCCACTAAGGTGTCACTGCTGAACTTCATGATCACCCCGGAGGGTCTCGAGGACCAACTGCTGGGGATAGTGGTGGCCAAGGAGAGGTGAGTGCCGGGACAGTCGTACGTAGAAAGTCACACATGGACAGTCGCACATAGACAGTAACATAGACCAGTCACACATAGACAGTAACATAGACCAGTCACAAAAGGACAGTAACATAGATCAGTCACACATAGACAGTAACATAGACCAGTCACAA
Source organism: Lepetodrilus schrolli (assembly GCA_032361225.1). Taxonomy (NCBI): domain Eukaryota; kingdom Metazoa; phylum Mollusca; class Gastropoda; order Lepetellida; family Lepetodrilidae; genus Lepetodrilus; species Lepetodrilus schrolli. The sequence continues at coordinate 4,547 of JAUTBT010081016.1, read as the reverse complement.
AAGGACAGTAACATAGATAGCCATACATAGACAGTAACATAGATCAGTCACACATAGACAGTAACATAGACCAGTCACACATAGACAGTAACATAGACCAGTCACACATAGAGAGTAACATAGACCAGTCACACATAGACAGTAACATAGACCAGTGACATAGGTCACATGTAAACAGTAATATATAGACCACACATAGACAGTCACATGCAGATGGTCACATGTAGACAGTCACACATAGAGCAGTCACATGTGGACAGTCACACAGGTCACATGTAAACAGTCACATGTAAACACACATGCAGACCAGTCACATGCAGATGGTCACATGTAGACAGTCACATACAGTCACATGTAGACAGTCAGATATAGATGGTCACACATATACAGTCACACATAGACAATCACATGTAGGCAGTCACACATAGACAGTCATACATAGGTCACTTGTAAGCAGTCACATGTAGACACATGTAGACCAGTCATTTAGACAATCATATGTAGACAGTCACACATAGACAGTCACATGTAGACCAGTCACACATAGTCACACATAGACAGTCACATGACCATAACTTTGCAACCAGAATGAATAGAAATACAATTGAAGGGTCTGAGCGATAGGAACAAGGCATCTAATGGAATAATTATTTGAGTATGTTTAGTGATGTGTTTAAAATGATACCAACTTTTCTTTGTCCTCAGACCGGAATTAGAAGAAGAGAGACAAGCCTTGATCGTGACCAGCGCAGCTAACAATAAGCAGTTGAAGGAGATAGAGGACAAGATTCTCTACACACTGTCAGCCTCCGAGGGGAACATATTGGAGGACGAAGGCGCCATCTTGATTCTCGATGACGCCAAGATACTCTCTGACGAGATCTCCAAGAAACAGAAGGTAGTGGTCCTTTAAGTATTCTCCCACAGATTGTGTGATACTGATAATACTTAAAATAATAGTAATAAAAATAATAATGTTTATCCAATAATGCAATATTCTCTGTAGAGCTGAGAAAGCGCAATAATATAAAATATTATCAATATGTAGTCGGGGTCTGATATAAGATGCTTCTATTGGTCTCAGTCAGCAGGGTTACACATTTTTAAAATCAAGTCTCATTGATTCACAATTTTGTTATTTACTGTCATTTTGTTTTATCCTATGAAGATATAATTTATATACACATTACAAGATTCTCATTAGTTAACACACAATTAAATATTACTTATCAACTACATCAAGCTATTAAATCATATACATAATTTTACTATTCATCTTGCTATTACATCATTTGCATAATTTTTAATACTTTTTTGCATGTTATTCATGCTTCTTCATTTTTAAAACCCATATAGTAAAATAATTAAATGTTTAATCATCACAAATGGGTGAAAGATTCCTGCAGCGACGTTAAACTCTCACTCATGAAGATATGGTTATTGAGTGTGATGTTTAATCGTGTGTTAACTAATGAGAATCTTGTATAATGTGTATATAAATTATATGTGAATGTAGACAAATGTTTTTAATTATAATAATTACCTGTTAGATCTAAGTATTTGCTTAAGGATTGACTGCAAATATTTTTTTAGGGTTTACATTCATATTGACTGCAATACTTTTTACGTTCATCGAGGTATGAACAGAAAGATCGATATGGAAACTGTATGAATCTGTGAATACAAAGACCTATTTCTTTTGGGTGTTTTTTCTTTACAATTTTCATATCTCTCTGCCTATGTGTATTTCAGATTGCTATTGAAACAGAGAAGAAGATAGACTCATCACGTATGGGATATCGTCCAATCGCCAAGCACTCCTCCATTTTGTACTTCTCAATCGCGGATCTCCCAAACATCGATCCCATGTATCAGTATTCGCTCACGTGGTTCGTCAATCTCTTCATGATGTCTATAATGGACAGGTAAGTGTACTATATGTTAACTATATATTTTTTCCATGTCATTTTGTAAGCTCTTAGTTTAAGACATCTTTAGGCCAGAACAAATTGATTATTTGTTTTACAGATTATTTATTTCAAAGTTTAAATGTTCCCTCACATTACATAACACTATCTTCTCATGTAATTTTTTAAGTTTAAACAAATGTATTATTTATTTTACCTATATTTTTTTAATGGGGAAAATACAATATTAAAATCGTCACTTATGGGTGAAATATTCCCACTATGACGTAAAACAATAACTTACAATATTAAAATTTCAGGGAGGGGAATGAAAAATAGCAATAAATGATTAAAATTTATACTGTAAATATGATTTAACAATCGGGAATTCTAATTATGTATATACCCATGCTAACAAGTCTTGTTCTTTCAGTAATAAGTCTAAGATATTGGAGAAACGTCTTCGATACCTTAAAGACCACTTCTCATATCAATTGTATGACAATGTGTCTCGGTCGATATTCGCCAAGCACAAGTTGGTGTTTGCGTTCCTGCTCTGTGCTAAACAGTTGCTGTAAGTATCAGCCATGGTGGCTGGTCCTGGAACCTGACTATGCATAGTCTCTCATAGTCTCTCATAGTCTCTCATAGCCTCATGGAACCCCCAGCAGTCCTCATGTCAATCAAGGTTGCAATTCACGCTACATGTACCTTTAAGAATTTTGGCATTCGGTTTAACGAGAGTGACCTCAATACCTCATTAAAAAAAAAGAGAACAATCTTAATTTCGAATGGAGAACATTTTATTCTCACTAATTTTGGAACTCTGTGTACATGTATTAGCAAATAGCTAAAAGAATGGGTAGTTAGCATTCTCAACTCCTTACATATGACAATTGAACAAAATCAGTTGTTAGATGATTTTTTAAATTTATTTGATTTAAACATACATGTAGTTTATTCGTCAGAAAAGGATTGGAAATTTTTTTTTAAAAATAATTAAATATTAAAACAAATAAGGAAGAAAGAAAAAAGATTGGAAAAAGAAAAAAGTACTTTCAACTTACTAGCAGTTAATTGCAACCTTGGGTGTTGGCGATTGCTGGCAGATATTTATTTTTTAATCTCATCATCATTCTCATGTGGGTTAGTGCCTCACGACATCAATAACCTTGTCTCTTTCAGTAACAAGTCCAAGATCCTGGACAAACGGCTGCGCTACCTCTCGGACTATTTCACCTATAATCTCTATTGCAATGTCTGTAGATCTCTCTTTGAGAAAGACAAGCTTCTATTCTCTTTCCTTCTCTGCTGTAATATTCTCCTGTAAGTATTGGACGAAGACGGCAATGAAAACTTTCATTTAACCCTCTCCCTGCTGGATTAGGCACAGGCGCTGCTCGTTAGGGCATCTCTGGTTGCCTCCAGCATGGAGATGGTTAATGGATTATTTCCGAAAAATTAAATTTAAAATGGATTCATTTAGAAAAAATAAATTTAAAATGGATTCTATTCGGAAAATTTAATTTCAAATGGATTATTTTTGAAATTTTTCATTTAAAATGGATTCTTTTTGGAAAATTGCATTTACATTTTTTTTAAATATATATATTAATGCACATGGATGTAGTTTGAATTGACTTTTTTTAAGTAGTCATTAAATGTATTCATTTTGATTATTAAGGAAAGTTAATTTTTATTTTTTTAGGAGGGATTTTTATTTCCAAATCGATGCACATGTATGTAGTTTGAAATTAAACTTTTAATTACCATTTCAATGTATTAATTTTAATTTATTGCTATATTTTTTTTTAAAGATTTGATTACACATTACTTAAAATAGAAGGAAAATCATTTTATTTTTTTTATTTTGGCTACACTTCAACCATACATTATTATTATTTTTTAAAGAAGAAAAACGAACATTTTGTTATCTTTTGTTGTTGTCTTTATATGTAGTGCACCATTTAGGAGTGGCGAGAAACATGAAAGGTGAAGTTTAAGTTCACAAATTTCAGTTCATAGTTTTAAAGTTCAAAGCATGGTATTTACTATTATTGAATGCGGACCACTGGGGAATGACCGTACTGCATGTTGAACGTTAGTTACTTGTTTCCTTGAATCTGTCTTCTCCGACTTTCAATTCACTATTTAACCCTTTATCTTTGCTTTTGCTTTTGCTTTGATCTTGCTAACATTAACCCATGCACATCTGACTAACATTGTTCCTTGTTCAAGGTTTTAGCTCACTTGATTTGATATGACCAGTGAGCTTTTTATGTTATGCATAAAATTTGCAGCCAGAGTTCTGGCAAGCTAATGACATTCAGTGGTGAAAGATATTAAAAAAAACAACTTTTAGCCTTGGCCGTGAGATTATGAAATTTTCTTGAGACGATTTCATGCTCAACTCAGTTTTGTTCACAAATCTGCATATGAAATTTGAACGTGAGCCATGAAATTATATTCAAAAGGTTCCGTAATCTTGGGGCCTGATATGCGATTTTCTGGCATCAATGGCATGAATTTTATATATATATATATACATATATATATATATATATATATATATATATATATAGCATCTGTATAATAATATAATAATAATAGCTATGGTCTCTTTTTGGCATAAACAAATAT